>JAMZAV010008205.1:0-29211 GCA_024449915.1 Sweltsa coloradensis | reverse complement strand
ATACACGACTGCAATGCATTGAGACCCCATGGTGGTGGGGAAGGCACCTGTGCTGCCCAACGAAAGTACAAATTGTAGCTTTTACCCCCCCCTGCCAAAATTCTGCAGGCGCCAGCGGGGTGGGTGTAATGCTATAAAGTAGGCCCGCGGGTTTTCAGGGGTTTAAGCCGCCACTGCTCTATTTTGTTCTTTGCTACCACAATCATTAAGTTAATAGTAGTGTTACGGTAATAATAAAAAGTGGTCAGAAGTGGTTTCAATTCAATGTCAACTCCACAGTCATGTTTATCACATATCCACGCTTTTATGTTCCCTCTGATATCTGCTAGGTAGCACTATCATTTCATTCTTCGGGAATGTGATATCCATAATTACTACACAGTAGTGACAGTACACCCAGTTATTGAAAAATTGGAAATTGAATTTGGACAAACTATTATTACCGGTACATTTAAAATATATTATAAATTCATATTGTAGTTGCAAATTCAATTTTGTCAAGCAATGCAAGGATGCAGTCACAAGGCAAAGTGAGTTTATGTATTTATATTTTATAAATATAAATGTTAACAAACTCATCTCATTTAGAAGTGACCGTTTCGCGATGTTTACTCAATTTTACGGTTTCTTTGAAATTACACGGTTTTCCCTTTTCGAGTTTCCGAGGAAATTTTAAATAACTCCCTCTAAAGTTTATTGCCTCGCCCGTGTATTTTAGCTTGATTTTTACATTACAAAGTAATTTATGTGAGCGTAAATCCCAAAAATTTACTCATGTTATTGTCCTGCCTCTGTTGAATGTTGCCGTATAGAAAATGTCTGCAGATAAAAGTTTAGGAATCATCGTGGAACGGTCTTGATTAAAACTTTTCAGCTAGGCTAGTGTGTTATAGTGTGAAAGGTGGGTTCTAGACAAGCTTGGCACTACTTTTAGGTATTGATGCTTTTGAGTATGTAAGGCATTTTTATGTGAATGTAAATTTTAGTTTGTGGTTGTTTTTTATGTGCTGTAACTTGTCAGTATGACAGTGATACATACGTAATCAATAATTATTTTTAGTAGTCTTGTTGGATGAGCGAAGCGAAGACTTCAATTTCACTGACCCCCCAAAAAATTTAGCTCGGTGTTTTTTTTTTTTTTTTTTCTGTCTGTTTGTTCGCTCGATTCCGGGCAAACGGCATATGCGATCTTGATGAAAATTGAAGGGGACCTTCGTTTTCTCTGAACTTAGAGGTGTATTGTTTTTGGGTACAATCGAAGAAATATTTCTCATAAATATCGTACTTTTACGATTTTTTTCGATTTTTAATGCGATATTTTCGTCACATTTGGGCCGATTCTGACCAAACGGGTGGGGCTACAACGTTCATATTATACATGGACATTAAGGTTATGGTGATGTAGTACCTTTTGAAAGAAAAAGTTGAAAAAGTTAGCCAGAATCTATAGAAATAAAGCTTTTAATATACGTTTTTTGATTTTTTGTGCGATATTTTCGTGCTATTTGGGCCAATTCTGACCAAACGGGTGGTGTTACAACGTTCATATTGTACATGGACATTAAGATTATAGTGATGAAGTACCTTTTGAAAGAAAAAGTTGAAAAAGTTAGCCAGAATCCATAGAAATAAAGCTTTTAATAAAAGTTTTTTACGGAAAATAATAACAAATTGACAAGAAACAATAGAAACTTGACAACAATCACCTACAATGCGTAGGCAGCAAAACAAATCAATTGCAAAAGTAAAGATTTCCCACGCAAACTAAAAACTTAAAAAAAGCTCATCCATCAACGCGGCGGGACTTTAGCGTTTTCCTAGTATTTAAATAAATGCAGTTAAATGCTCTTCCCACAGTCTTCTAATGATGAGAGTGTCTCATGTTGCAGGGCGTTCTCTATTAGCTGGTGGGCGTGGCTCGGCTGGACGGGAACAATGCTGGCTTGTGCGTTCAGTGTCAAGTTTGTCGGTCTGTTTGTCGTGCTTCTGGTCGGATGTTACACAGCGGCCGAACTCTGGGACCTTCTTGGCGACCTCAGTAAACCTGTTGTGAGTGCTATTCAATCGTACATGACATGAGTGGATCCTCGTATTGACCTGGTACTACCTCCTTATTGGGGGTTTTATTCTGCATTTGGGTTGTTATTTTCTTTAAATAATTCTTTTTGGGAACATGAAGCTGCTCATAGAAAGTGTTAAATCCCGGAGATGTATGTGATGATTGGACAAGCTGGAAGTGTAGGCCTTCCTTAATAGTAAATAGTTCATGACAATTATGTCTATATGACATGCATATGAGTGAACACTGTAGAAGGCTTACTTAAATAAATAAATGCATAGAAAGTTGTTCAATTTTTATGAACGTAAACTAATGATTTACTCTCTTTTGTTTGAATGAGCCTGAAGTTTTAAATGTTTGTTAAATGTTGTGATTTTTTACCTGAAAAAAATGCCCGTATGCAATCCTTACTTCATTCATGCCAAATTTGAAATTTCCTGATTTATTAATAATAATGCCTGGTTTAGTAGGTAGCCTAAATTAACAGACAGTATACCATATTATGTATAACATGTTTTTACAAAATAACTTTCAAAGTACAGTAAGAACTCTATTATCAGAGTTGGATGAGACCGGGGGCACCTCGGATTTGCGAAAAACTCGGATGGCGCGGTTCATTTGTTTATTTGCTCTTGTAGCATAGCCTGATATGGTAAAATGATATATATGACACATGCAATGGATAAAGGAACATAAAATATACACGAAACACTTCATACAGGGTATACCAAATGATTTAATAGCTTGTAAATCAAGCTCACAAACACACGTACACAATTAGGCCTACATGTCTTAATAAAAACGCATGTCTAGGCCTAAATTCGACACAGTAGGCCTAGGCCTAGAATGCAAACATAGGCTAGGCCTAGGGTAGGGGGCTAGCTCTCTTTCTCATGTGGGAAAACCTCTCACTACTATCGCCCGCGCTGAAGCTCTCGTCGCAAGATAAGTCTGGGAAATAAATAAGATAAGCCCAGGAATAACAATTCAATGTGTTGTGATTACGAATTTCGTGAATCGGTTGAAACATGATCGCATCGCAATTCTTCTTCCACCCACAACGACCATCTTTGATTTGATCAGCTGTGACTGTGAGATGGTTGGATTGTATGCGCAGGCGGCGATGCGCGTGACGCACACTGACCACTGAGCTCTATATGCTCAGTGACACTGACGCACACTGCTCGAAAGTCGTACACTGACCACTGACCTCTATATGCTCAGTGACACTGACGCACACTGCTCGAAAGTTGAGATACATCGCCGATCTATCTTCTCTTGCACTCACTCGTAGGCATGACTCCCGCTAGGCCTACAAATGTATGCAAGTACATTTAAAAAAGCGCAGCGCGGCGTCTGAATTTATTTTTATGTTTTATTTACGTATTTAAAACTTTTAATTTTTTTTATTTTATCTTTTATATATTTTTTTTATGTAGCTCGGTTAACACGGTAGGCCTACATCGGATAATCGGAGATCGGATAATGGATTTCTTACTGTAGAATGTTTTAAAAGGCCTACATGATCTATTTTAAAAATTAATTATTTGAATTGTGAATTAAACTTATAATAGTTAAGTAATAAACTAATAATTAGGGATGCACACGATAATCAATAATGGATATAATTTCGATAATCGATAACCAAAATTCATTATCGATTATCGAAACATCAAATAATTGGTCAAAAGTGGCACGACCCAAACTAAAGACGGAGATTATCTCACATTGTGCCATGCACTGGCTGGGCTGATGGTTTCACACTCGAGATTTATGTTTAGAAATGAGCTATCAGTTGGTAATGGAAATCAAACACATGACATCGAAGACAGCGAGGCAACAAAGGAACGCGATTGTATTATTTTGACTTACACTTGCCACACTATGAGGTTACACTTACAGGTCGGAACAGGCTTTGTTGGTGATATCGATATTATCGATAATATCGATTCGATAATGACATAACCATTTTGATAATAAATAATGAAAAAAGTATTGATGTGCATCCCTACTAATAATCATTCAAAAAATAGCTTTTCCAATAATACTGTACTAGTACCAGCCTACTAGGTCTGTACGGTATATATAATGCTCTGGCAAGATTCAGTACAATGGTGATGAGTGTTTGTTTCTATTACAGGGCTACACAGTCAAGCACTTCCTAGCAAGAGTTCTGGGCCTCATTGTTCTCCCTGCAGTTATCTATGTTGTCATCTTTTACATCCACCTGGCAGTCCTCAACAAAAGGTACTTATGCTGAATAAAGCTTTTGGATTTTATTTTTTTTTCCATTCCCCACCCTTTTTATATTTGATTCATTCATTAAATGCATTTAGTATCATTTTTATTTGTTACCAAAATTGTTGTATTTAATGCATTCATTGCATTGTTGTTGTAATGCTACTATTTCAAATATTTACTTAAAATTAAATGTAGTTTATTGTTGTTTCTGCATCTATGTAATTAAGCGAGCGTTTCCATTTGACTCTGCCGGAAAAATTAGTCACTGTTTTTTTTTTTTTTTTTTTGTTTTTTTTTTTTGTTGTTTTTGTTTGTATGTCTCGCCATAACGTTCGAACGGAGGCTCGGATCGAGTTGAAATTTTGACCATCCGCAAGCTTCGTTCTCGATTGAATGCCATTAGTTTTGTGGCAAAATCGTTCAAAAAGTTAAAAAGTTACATTAAAGTTAATCGAAAGTTTTTTTTCACACTAAACGGCAACAAAATCTGGAAGGCCAAATCATTTAGAATGTCCGTCCGGTCACGAATATGTTAATTTTATTTGATCCGATAAGTAGTGTAGATGGAAATTACATTATAACAAAAGTAACGTTGCCATGGCAACGAAAAGACGCGCGATTTTTCTAATGCACTGCCACCTAGAAATCTAGAAGTAATCAAAATACTTTCGAGGAAGCAGTCTATTATTTGTCAACAAAGATTAGTTTTCCCAAGGAGTCAAGGTCCCTAGATGGCGGTGGATTTTATCCACAAAGTAAAGGTTTACACACGGGTTTACCCAAATACCTTGGCAATAATAAATAATATTGGAAACATGGCCCTGTGGACAGCGAACGTCGCAAATTTTAAAATTTAAAAAAATGTGCAATGTGGGTCTAGCTATAGCACGTGCTCGCTTATCAACGCGTCCAACTGAGCGTTTCCTAGTTAGATTTATTTAGTTGTCCTCCTTTGTAAATCAGTTTTTATAACTGAATAGGATTAGGGTTGCCAACCGGCCGGTTTTTGACCGGCACGCCGGTTTTTGCCCCACTTGGCCGGTTGCCGGTCAGTCCATTCGACCGGCAATAGTGTTGCCGTTTTTTTTATAAAAAAAAACATCCTAATCATCGTTTCCCAAATCCCACTTAATTAGTAAACATTGCTCTTCTCCACTTCCCCTTGACCTAATCCGCCAACCCCCTCACCAGACAGCGAACAAGGCAGTAGGCTGGCGAAAGACTGCCACACTCACTGCACAGCAGTCCACTGTCAATGCCGTTCATACGGGAAGTTTGTGCACGAATCCGACGATGAAATTGACTCTCCGCGAAAAAATAAAGTCCAACAAGACTCTCCTTCAAGCAGCAAGATCAACTGCTAAATACTCATTCACGATTAATTAAGAAGTAAGCTTGTTAATTGATCATAATTCCTTTAAATCTGTTAATGCTGTTTACGTAATATTAATTTACTGCTTTGAGAATCGTGATATGACAAATTGAAATTAAGAAAAAAAATTATTCCTGGTTTATTTGGAATTTATTATCTTTAGGCATAAATTACTTATGAATAAAAATATGCCCATTGCCTACTCGAATTATGAATACTCGGCATATCAGCGGATGTAATATTATAATCTAGGCCTATTACCTCAGTGACTTTTTTATTTTTGGTGGTTTTCCAGTTTTGACTGCACAAAAACTACATTGTTTTGGTATATCATCCAGCCCACCACTTTATTCTAAAACGCACCAAATGCAATCTAAAAAGCTGAATTTCAAAATTTTCGCCTGCGGCGCTATAGTTGGGGGGCGGAGCCAAACCCCCCGTGCTTGGTCTCTTTTCCTACGAATTTACATGGAGGCCGGTTTTTCCCGTGGTCAGAGTTGGCAACCCTAAATAGGATAGTGGTTAAATAATAAATAAATAAAAATAGGAGTTTGAGACAAAAAAATGTGTCTTATTAAATCAAAAGTGCTTAGTAGTTGTTTTAAAACATAAATTTAATGCTGATGTATATTCTTGCCATGTCCGACACACAAAATTGTTGCTCCTTCAAATTGATATATTTTCACTGTGTGTGGCTTTCTAAACCATTATGGCTGTTCCATAAAACAACCAGTTCGACCAGTTCTTGGTTTTAGGTGTTTGTGAATGCTACCATATAAACCCTCTTCAATTTCTGTTTGATTAAGTACCAGAACCTAAAGAAGTTTTTAATCATTTTTTGAAACTCAAACTGGGGATTTTAGGGTCCCTTGTAATTTTAATTGAGGGGAGAGTACTGTAATGGAAGTAATAGTCGGAGTGAAGTCTTGTTCCCGGTATTGTGGTTGTTTTTAGCGTACATGACCTGTCCAGTTGTCCTTAGGAACACCGGTGGGCCTTAACACATATTGTAATGTTAGTAAACCTACACGCTACATACTGCATTATGTAGGCTTATCAGAGAGCGACATTCTTGAATATTCAATTCACTTTAAATTCTACTATGTTCTAACATCATTCCAACTTATGTTTGTTTAGTGGTAATGGGGATGGATTCTTCAGCTCGGCATTTCAATCCAGACTGGAGGGAAATTCGCTGTTCAACGTTAGCATGCCCAGAGGTTCGTACCCACACACCTACGTTGTCAGAGTAGAATTAAATTAATAGAAGAGTGCTGGTTTCATTGTCTTCCAGCCCCCATAATCACTAGTAGTGCTAGGGCTTGAATTGATCTTCAATTGACATTATGTACCTAGTAGGACTGTAACTGTCTGTGACTGAACTTTTACTCTTGAGCCTAGCCATAATTCTTTTTAAATCTTGATCATAATGCGCCACTCTAGCCTATATGATAGGCTTTGGAGGAAGAACCATGCTGGATCCAGCCTTATGTAGGGAGGGAAATGGAATGTTACTGGGTACTCAACACATGACTCGCTCACTCGTCTAACCACTTTGGCGTTTTCCTAGTTTAATGAATTATTTACTGAGGTGGTATTCTTGAAAACTATGTAGGGCTACATAATCTTGTTCTGATTGCAGAAGTGGCGTTTGGGGCTGTGATCACAGTGAAGAACCATCGTACTGGTGGAGGCTACCTGCACTCCCACCAACACTTGTATCCAGAGGGTGTAGGGGCAAGACAACAACAGGTCAGAAACAGTTACACACACCACCCTTACAGCTGACATAGACTGACATGACACTGTCACTCAGTCATAAGTCATACCATACCAAGCTTCCACTTTTTTCTTTGATCAACCATGGATGGCAGAAATATTATTGCTTTGCTATGGTCCTATAGAAAACACAACTCATTTATTCTTTATCTTAATTCATTACTTCCAATTTTGAGTCCCTATTAAGACTTTATCAAGAGAAATTTCTTCAAAAAACTGTATTAAATATTGTTTCTAAACAAATTTTTAAACAACTACACAAGCATTAAATTAATCTAAGGTGAAAGGTTCATGAACTACTCACTCGGCACTCCATTCTATAAGGAGAAATATTTTATTAAAATTGGAAGATTATCACTTAGTTATCAGTACCGGTATTACCATCCTTCGACCTGCCTGCTAAGCATTGTGCAATATGGTTACATTCCAACAAAATCAACCATAGCTGTATGACATAGATGATTATTTTCTTTAAAATTTAAAGTTGTTGTAGGCCTAAATGAATTTATGCAAGGGAGAGAAAATATCACTAGCAAAGACTAGCAAAGTGTTAGTATTGTAAAAGTCAGATGTGGCTAGTTGGGCAAGTACATACCGGTAGTAAGAAGTTAGTTGCTTAACTAATCATTTTTTAAAGTGTTATAATTTCAATCTTTAACCATCATTCATAATCAACCTGTTCTATTATAGTTTCAATTTAATTAAGCATTTGCTATAGGTTAACTAGTACTTATCCTACTTCCAAATTTAAACCTTTAAAACATATTTTTAAATGACAACATAATTCATAACCTCTTCTTCAACTCAACATTTGCTGATAATTGAACAACTCTTCCATTATCTTACGGTGGTACTGGACCAACCCTGTTCTCTTACTGTCCAGGTGACAACATACACTCACAAAGACATGAACAATCACTTCCGAGTGTACAAATACAACGGTCGGACGGATAAGACAGAAGAGATCGAGCTGGTTCGTCACGGTGACATCATCCGCCTGGTCCACATCCAGACGGGGAGAAACCTGCACTCCCACAAGGAACCCGCGCCCCTGTCGCGCAAGCACTTCCAGGTCACCGGCTACGGAGAGGTACTATTTGTTTGATGTACCTTCGGAGATGTTCAGGATGTTAACGCTCACAGGGGAACAATACATTCATAGTTACATTTTTGAACACCAAGAACCAAGATACAATGGTATATCAAACTACAGCAACCACATTAATCAACTCATTCTGTCTATCTATCAATCATTATATCTAGTGGTCCCAGAGAGAAGCTATGGCAATAAATTTGAAATGGTTGTTTGTACATGTGGTAGGCCTACTAGTAATCCCCACACTTTGCTCATACATAGCACACATATACATACCAGCTTTTTTCCCCTTACTAGTTACTTGATCAACTGAGCAGGAACTTCTTAACAGCATAGAAAAACATTTAAATTTCATTTTTCATTTAATTTATTGTCAAGCCTCTTTTACATTCTTGTATACATTGTAGGATGCACACAACATTTTTGCATTTACTGCAATAGTGGGATAAAAACGTTAAAGTTATACTAGCCTTAGCTCTTAGCCTCATAACATTTAAAACTAATATGGTAGAGCTTTCTTTGCCACACAGTCAAATAATGGTCCATCAGTTAAACAAGTGCCCTATTGCCATTGCTATTGAATTCACATATCATAATTAACCTTGAGCCTTGAGCCTCGTAGTCATACCGATAGGTAATATCTCGAGTGGTACTGTTGAGGATTTGTCTGGAGGCTAATCTGTGTCTGTCTGTTAGCAGAATGGAGTGGGAGATGCCAACGACTTCTGGAAGGTGTTGATACAAGACGGCCAGGAGGGCCAGGTGTTGACTACTGTCTCCAGCAAGTTCAAGTTGGTACATCACATTCAACAGTGTGTTCTCACTTGCAGCGGTAAACAGCTTCCCAAGTGGTAAGTCACGTCCACTAGGTTTCTCATTGAGAGGGGAGAGTCTCCTCTCTCAAGTCTAGCAACTTGCTGGTAACTAGGAAGCTTCGCAAACGCTTTTTTTAGTCGCGTTGATGGATGAGCTTTTTTGTAAGTTTTTAGTTTGAGTGGGATCTCTTTACTTATCAAGTGCTTTTTGAACGCATTGTAGGTGATTGTTGTCAAGTTTCTAGTGTTACTTCTTTGTTATTAAATACCTCAAAAACCTTAATTTAAAATCTTTATTTATATGGTTTCTGTAAAAAAAAAAAAAATTCTTTCAAAAGCAATACATCACCATTACCTTAATGTCCATTTGAAATATGAATGTTGTAGCCCCACCCGTTTGGTCAGAATCGGCTCAAATGTCACGAAAAGTATCACACTAAAAATCGAAAAAAATCGTAAAAGTACGATATTCATGAGAAATATTTCTTCAACTGTAACCAAAAACGTGGCGAGTCTAAGTTCAGAAAAAACAAAGGTCCCCTTCAATTTTCATCAAGATCGCATATGCCGTTTGTCCGGCAGCGTGCGAACAAACAGACAGAAAAACTAACAAAAAACAAAACACCCGAGCTATTTTTCTTGGGGTAACGTAAGTGAAAACAAAAAAACAAAACAGAAAGTCAAATTGAAGTCTTCGCTTCGCTCATCCAATTATAATAATAATAATAATAATAATAATAATAATAATAATAATAATAATAATAATAATAGTTTATCTAGAGTGTTCAATATGAATTTGAATATCGATAATTGCACATGTGCAATCGGCACAACATCACGGTGTCCTTTATGAAAGAAGTCTTTTCTTTTTTTGATTTCTTCATTTTTTTGTTCATGTCTTGTAGTATAGCCTGTCGTTTCATAAACAACCACTGTGTTCAGACATGTCAGACTGTTGCGTTCTACGGCCGGTTGGGAACACGTAGGCCACGCAAGCAGGGGGGGGATAGGCCCAAGGCCTAGCTTCATGTGACGTGATCGAGGCATGGTTATGGAGTGACGCACTCTCTCGGCGCACGGGCGCACTGCCTGTCTTGAGAATACCAAGGCAGCCGAGGCGCTTAGTTCAAAAACACGAAATTTGCACTTTTCGCTCGCATTACTGCAAAGTTTGCACATTGTTGAATTTTGTCGTAAAAATTGCTACTATTTTGTGTTTTAACGTATTTATCGCTAAAAACACCATTTATCGCTTTAATTCGCGAAAATAAAATCACTTTCAAATAAGGCTGGGGTATGACATAAAGTTCAATTATCGACATTACACAAAAATTTCAATATCGATATATCGAAAGCAATACACGTATTTTAATATCCCCTCCCCCTTAGCAATTTGCAGTGAAATGAATTATTAAGTATTTTCTAAACCATTGTATTTATTGATTTATTACACTTAGGTGGTTATTAACTTATTAAACTAATGAAGGGTATTTTTGTTATTAATAATGAAGGACTAAGTATGTAGAAAAAGTTTTCCTTCCTTCTTTGGCTTCAAGAACACTCAACATCGTGATAACTGCAAGGTCCCGGGCTCACGGGTGATGTCACTGTGAAAGGCGGCGCGGTGATTGGCCACTTGCGCAGGCGCTGCGTGGATCGGTCAGAGTGGAGTCGAGTGTCTAGTCAAAAGCATACAGTCGGGTCTTGTAAAACATGAAACAATCACTCAAATAACTAAAAAGTGAAAACTCATAAATAAAAACAGTACTTACCACAAGAAGTCCTTGAGATGATTGCTTGTCAAGCTTGCTCGCGTGCTGTTTATTACGTGTCCGGCAACGCTAAATACACGCTCCTACGGTCCACCGAATACTTCACACTTCAAAGATAACGAACGATAAACAGAATGCCTCAACTGCTGTAAATGTGGCAGCCCGCCAACTCAGAGAACACGTGTCACAGGCGAAGGCCTAGCAACTGATCTGGCGGGAGGGGAAAAGAGGGGGGCTTGCTCGAGTTGCAACCGGCTGTCTGGTTATGCACGCGCAGCGGGTGAAGGGGGGACTGACAAGTGTAGCGACGAGTGGTAAGGGGAGGAGATGAAAGGTGATGAGAACAAAAGTTTAAAGTTATAATATTTTTTCACAGGCCATTGAAACGTGGAACATAAGAAATCATAACTTAATTTTTTTAAATTCAATTTTTAATATTTTTTTTACATTTTTTTTTCGATATTTCGATATTTAATCAAATATCGATATTGAAAAAATTGGCTCATGTCGATATCGTATCGAAATATCGATTTCCTTGCCCAGCCTTACTTTCAAACCCAATCAAATACTATGAAACATAGACATTTTTTTTAAGTAGAGTTTTTATGACTTTGTATTTTTATCGCAAATATTGTTAATGCTATGAATCAGTGTCTCTAGCAATCAATTATCGATCAATAAATATTGATATTTTTAAGGTGATCGACTGATCGATAATCGAATAACAATTAGGTCTATACTTTCTTGCATACCTACGTGGACCGAGGACCTTTTGAGTGTGCATCCTCTTATTCCTTCCATTTGCTCAAAACAGGATTTTTCCACGCTAGTGACGTCTTTCACAAAAGCGTACTCGTGTGGCTGGCCGTCCCTGTAAGAGCGTACAATTTAGTGTAAATAGATGCTACCCGGCTGGTGTGTTGTCTTTATGAAGGTCGTGCTTCTTGGAAATCTTAGTTCTGTGAAGTTTCATTTCAGCTTTTGTTGTGATTGTCGTTCATTCATTTACGAGATATTATCAGTAACTATTCAATGCTCCGATATTTATTACTTGACGAGATGAATAATATTCAACATGAGGTACTTTGGAAGACGATGTTACATCGTCTTCCAAAGTGACTGATGATGAGTGAATGATGTAATATTGGTAGGGTTGCCAACCGGCCGGTTTTTGACCGGCACGCCGGTTTTTGCCCCACTTGGCCGGTTGCCGGTCAGTCCCTTCGACCGGCAATAGTGTTGCCGTTTTTTTACGTAAATAACCCATTATACTAAAAATATTACTAAATATACACAAAAAACTAAAAAAAATATTTAAAAACCATCCTAATCATCGTTTCTCAAATCCCAAATCCCACTTAATTAACATTGCTCTTCTCCACTTCCCCTTGACCTAACCCGCCAACCCCCTCACCAGACAGCGAACAAGGCAGTAGGCTGGCCAAAGACTGCCACACTGCACAGCAGTCCACTGTCAATGCCGTTCATACGGGAAGTTTGTGCACAAATCCGACGATGAAATTGACTCTCGGCGAAAAAATAAAGTCCAACAAGACTCTCCTTCAAGCAGCAAGATCAACTGCTAAATACTCATTCACGATTAAGAAGTAAACTTGTTAATTGATTATAATTCCTTTAAATCTGTTAATGCTGTTTACGTAATATTAATTTACTCCTTTGAGAATCGTGATATGACAAATTGAAATTAAGACAAAAAAAATTATTCGTGGTTTGTTTGGAATTCATTATCCTTAGGCCTAAATTACTTATGAATAAAAATATGCCCATTGCCTACTTGAATTATGAATACTCGGCATATCAGCGGATGTAATATTATAATCTAGGCCTATTATCTCAGTGACTTTTTTATTTTTTGTGGTTTTCCAGTTTTGACTGCACAAAAACTACATTGTTTTGGTGTATCATCCAGCCCACCACTTTATTTTAAAATGCACCAAATGCAATCTAAAAAGCTGAATTTCAAAATTTTCGCCTGCGGCGCTATAGTTGGGGGGCTCTGCCCTCCAAACCCCCCGTGCTTGGTCCCTTTCCCACGAATTTACATGGAAGGCCGGTTTTTCCCGTGGCCAGAGTTGGCAACCCTAAATATTGGTCTGAGAGAACTGATAAGATAATATTATTTACTACAATTCAGAAATTAAAAAAGTCCGCCCCAACCGGAATCGAACCACGGGTCTCCCGCATTCCAGACAGGCGTCTTAACCACTAGACCATCAGGACGGGTACATTTTAAGCTCTGAATTGTAGTTGCATTATACATCTGAATATCAATTACACCTACGGGAGTGTTTCCCGACCAAACAAATCGAGAAATGATACGATAATATTATCGTAGCACAACGGAATGAAGTAAAGCGATTAGGGATGGGTACGTGTACACGTGTACATTTTTCAAATTTTAATTACACGCGTCGACTTTCAAGTTTCAACCAACATTGTTCAGGCGGTCGAGATTTCAGATTTCAATAATTCTATTACGAAATATGAGCTCTTTCAGTCAGCCGCCGCCGCCGCCTTCCCGCAAAACTGTAAGTTGATTGCGATCCCTTGCCACGGTGCCGTAATCGAACGTAAATACGACGCTGCTCATGAAGAATTGAAAGAGAAACTTAACACCTCAGCTGATAGCGTGTCCTTAACAACAGACTGTTGGTCCTCCATGACGGCGGCATCGTACATGACAGTGACGATTCAATACATAAACAAGTATTGGGTGTTAGAGAACTATGTGTTAAGTACACGGGCTCTGGAAGAAAACCACACCGCAGACAATTTGCGACGCGCACTTGAAGATGTTATTCGTGAGTTTGATCTACAACCAAAAGTTTTAGGCTGTGTTTCCGACAACGCGGCAAATATTGTACGTGCACTCAAAGACTGTAATATGGTACAAGAGCGTCAGGCTTGTGCTGTCCACACGTTACAGCTAAGTATAAATGATGGACTCAATAATGTTAAATCATTACAAAAAACAGTTGCTGCCGCAAGCCGCCTTGTGGCTCACATCAAACGAAGTTCGAAGGCAACACTAGGCCTAGCAGGTAAGCAACAGCAGTTCAACTTACCCGAACACAAACTGATCCAGAGCGTGGTAACTAGATGGAATAGTGTATGTGATATGTTTGAGCGCCTGGTAGAGCAACGTTGGGCCGTGTCGGCATTACTGAGTGACCGCGCATTTACGTCGGTGTCAGACGCTCGCACGCTGGAGCTGTCCGACAGTAACTGGCTCGTCATGGACCAAATGCTCGCGGTGCTTCGTACTCTTAAACTGACGACAAATGCACTTGGTGCAGACAAAAGTGCAACATCATCTGCTGTTGGCCCGCTTATCGATGCTCTCATTCATAAACACCTACTAGCTAAAGATGATGACTCAGAGTCGGTATCAAATTTCAAGATTCGAGTGTCAATAGACTTGAAAAAAAGATTTGATTACGTGTTGTTGAATGGTCTCGATGTTATCGGGTCACACGTTGCCTCATTCCTCGACCCACGGCATAAGCATTTGCCATTTATTTCCTCAGAGGATAAAAAGTTGCGTGTGCAAGCAATGGTCAAGGAAAAAATGATGTGCAACGAGCTTGACATAGATAATGACAATGACACGGAGCCCGACCTTGACGGCGACCACGGAAAGCGCCCGAGATTAGATGATGCCTCTTCCGAAGATGCTATGACTCTCCTGCTAGGCGAGTCATACACAAGACCTCCACTCAACAACACTACAGAAGTGGATAGTTTCCAGGCTGAGATTCAACGTTACGTACATTTGCCACGACTAGCAATGCACGAAAATCCCTTGATTTGGTGGTTAAACCATGAGGACGATTACCCTCGACTCGCAAAAGTGGCTAAAGCTTACCTCGCGACTCCGGCGTCTTCTGTTTCTTCTGAACGTTTGGTTTCGGCGGCTGGTCGAGTTGTGACAAAAAACAGAAGTCGGTTGAAGTCAAGCAATGTTAACGCGATTTTGTTTCTGAACAAAAACCAACGACGCCCATAGTCATCTGACTCATCATCTCTTAATCTTATCTCTTATTTATACTAGTAGTCTAGTACAACCGTTGAGTGACCCGGTACAACTGCCTTCCCACTCCGAGCTGATTAATGTTTTTGATTTATGATGTTAAAATTCTTATTTTTATTCAATAAATAATTCTTGCTCCGACTCCGAGCCTCTGACCAATAATTGTTTCATGTTTGTTCATTTAATTATGTCACGTGAAGTCCTTTTTACCTTTCACAATAGGAACCAACAGAACACTCCCCCATCCTCTCGCAAATCGCAACCTTCGTCTGCCAGCTCTGGTGCGCACAAAGAGCCACCGGCCTTATCTCTCCCTCCCCCTCACCCCGCCCCCTTTTCCTCACGCAAGTCGCAACCACGCCATCAGTCACCCTTCCAACTGTCCAAGGCCAATGAAACATAAGCCACGTCGTTTGCATCAGCCAGCCACGTCATTTACTGACTGATAAACTGAACTGAACGCCGTTGCCGTGTTTACTGTTCAGTAGACTTCAGAATGCAGTAAAAATATACACTAAATAAATAAACATGTGCATTTTTTTTTTTTTTTAGATATCCTAAAATATACATAGTACACGTGTACACGAACAGACAGCCAGCGTGTACACGTGTAGTAAGATACACGCTTTTGCCCATCCCTAAAAGCGATGCCGATACCGAGTTGGCGCGGGGTGGGGAGGAATGCATCTCGATAGATGCTTGTGTTGACCTTGAGTGGCGTACTACAATATCGGTTGTGACGAGGCGAGCTTGAGCAATCGGCGCCTGCAGGCGTAGCGAGTGAGCCACCCGGCAACACATGCACGCTATGCAAGTTGCCTACACTGCAGCAGTGCAGGGGCAATGCGTTGCGCTTCGTACTTCGCGCCTGACGCGTGTTGTAGATCTCGCAGTGGACAAATGTTTCGTGGAATAAAGCGATTAATGTCTTGACTGGATATATATTTTATAAAGTTCTGCTAAACGAGCGGTTAATTACAAAATTTCCGAAGGGTGAGCTCTTCTATTATCGATTTATTGATAATGATCGATTTGGGAAGACTAAATCGATCAATATATCCATTATAAAACGGTTACCCTAAATTATTACAACATTATAATATAGATAGGCCTTTAATATTATATTTGATGATATTGTGCTCTTAGTGGGGCCACCCTTTCAATAGTTCATGACATAATGCAAAGTTTAAAAGTGTAATTTCAATTCTTAATTGCTGCAGAAATTGTTTTGTTTCATATTCATACGGTAAGTTACTCTTGGCCCTGATCAAAACCGACGAGTCCAAGATTACAAGAATCGTAAGCCGTAAACTTATTGAGGCTCCTCACGGCTGCCGACAAGAACTCGTCGTACGGCGCCCGTATCTACGGAACTCCTCTAAACAAAGAATAAACTTGCCATGAAGGCACGCTCACGTAATGGCGCAGGCCACAGTGGTGTTGGTACATGTTTATAAAGTTGAGAAAATATGTTTAAAATGTTAAACTTTGTTATTATACAACTACCAGTGCATTGAATTCACTTGGTGCCACCATCAAGGATTATTATCTGATTGTCAAGTGGGTATCGCCATTTAAATTTAAACATGTCCCAATCAATAAACAATGGCTTGCAATTTATATGTTTAGTTTAGACCTGTTCACAAATTATAGGGTAGACCTACTGTATTGCTTCCTGATAGTAATTTGATTTTGATTTGGTTTGGTTTGCATTTTTTTAACATACTTATGTATGTTTATTATTACTGTATTAGCTAAATAGAAAATTAATTATAAGAATTAGATGAGATTTATTCTGAGACATCCATCCCATGCTTGTTCCAGGGCTTACGAACAACAAGAGGTTTCATGCAACCCCAACATTCGTGACAAGAACTCCCTCTGGAACGTGGAAGACAATATCTTTCCTAAATGTAAGGATGTTTACTTGTTGTTTATTGGATTGCTACTCAACTCGTGAGATTTTCAATCACTGAAAACTACCGGCAAAAGCTGGTCAAATCCATAGCAAATTTTACATTTAATATATTTCTATAACAGACCTTGCTAAAAGTAAACATGGGTATTGTACCATATTTATGCAAGAATAGACCTGAAGGACGGACAGCAGGTAGAACTGTGTTTGTGTACCAGCACTTCAGGTTGTATTTTTTTTGTTTCATGTGTATGCCTAGGGCCTATAGAATTTGTTAAACAACTAGTGAATGCTTAGATAAGAGTTAGGATAGGAAACCCAACAGTTTTTCTGGTCGGTGACTGCGGAAACCTTGTAGAATGATAGATTTATGTATCTATCATTCTACAAGATCTCTGCAGTCACCAACCAGGTAAGCTGTGGGGTTGGGTATCCATACTTTGACCCAAAGCTTTGTTGCATATTATGCTCTAAAGCAAATTCCGATATTTTAGCATATTTTTATATGTTGGTAATGGTAACCAGCTTTATGGAATGAATCCTAGGCCTCCTATAAAAGGAATGATATAATTCAATACTAGGCCGCTTCGCGAACGCTTTTCCTCGTCGCATTAATGGATGAGCTTTTTTGTAAGTTTTTAGTATGCGTGGGATCTCTTTACTTTTTCAAGTCCCATTGCAAAATCATTTTTGTTAAACTAGGGAAACGCCAAAGTCGTTGTTAAACGAGTGAGTGAGCCATGTGTTGAGTACCCCGTAACATTCCTTTTCTTCCCCCTACCTTAGGCCTCCCTAGCATATCATAGGCTAGAATTGCGCATTATGGCCTTACAGTTGACGCGCCCTTATACCAACTATAAACTTAAAAACCCTATTATTTATACCAATATAATTATCACACTTAAATGCAAATGTTCCCGGGTACTCAACACATGACTCGCTCACTCATCTAACAACAACTTTGGCGTTTCCCTAGTCTAGTTGGCTAAGGCGCCCTTGTAGCCGAAATGTGGGAGACGTGGGTTCTGAAATGCATATAACGCAGTGTAGTCCATCATCTGTGACAATACTATGGAAAACATAGCCAGTACGAAATACGTGTAAATATTGCAAGGTTTACTCAATCTCCGAGCGGAATTTGGGGGTACCTTGACGTGCAACATTCGATATACCTTGGACACGGCATTTCACAGCCAGGCAAATAACAAACAAAAAATATTTTTTCAAAGACAAAACCATTGTCGTTAAAATAATTTCTACACATTGGCAGCCTATTTTTCAATTTATTATTTCTTGTAGGTTTAAATCGCAATGGATCTAGCTGATTTTGTTAGCAGTTCTCAGTAAACTCGTACCGGATGTCTGTTTAAAATTTCAGCGCAATCTGTTTAGCGATTCGGCTGATTTTCGACGTACACACACACCCACAGAGTCACGGAAGTGCCATATTTCTTGAATGGAGATCTTTCAGTCGCTTCGCTCCCTCGTTTAATTAGGATATTAGTTATAAAGTAGAATTAATTGCTATGGTAATAATACCAATTTAATATTTATAGAATGTAAAATATCTGGAGGCCTGAAGATTTGCTTTTTGAATGCATTGTGGGTGATTGTTGTCAAGTTTCTACAGTTACTTGTTAATTGTTATACTACTATAACTTGTTCAAATTTTTCGTTCAAAAGGCATTCAAAAGGCAATACATCACCATTACCTTATTCACTTATTGTCCATGTGAAATATGAACGTTGTAGCCCCACCCGTTTGGTCAGAATCGACCCAAATATCACGAAAATATTGCATTAAAAATAGAAAAAAATACAAAAGTATGATATTCATGATAAATATATATTTCTTCGATTGTACCCAAGAACTTGGCAAGTCTAAGTTCAGAGATTTCAAAGGTCCCCTCCGATTCTCATCAAAATCGCATATGCCGTTTGACCGGTAGAGCGTGAACAAACAGACAGAAAAACTAACAAACAGGGGAGGAAAATGAGCTAATTTTTTTTGGGGGGGTCAGTGAAATTGAAGTCTTTGCTTCGCTCATCCAATTAGGGTAACAATATTATTGTTTCTTTCAGTGCCCAACGTGAGTTTCTCGGTGTATGCACCTGGATTCCTAGAGCGGTTTGTCGAGTCCCATGCCGTCATGTTGCAAGGCAATGCAGGCCTGAAACCCAAGGACGGGGAGGTGACTTCACGGCCTTGGCAGTGGCCCATCAACTACAAGGTAACTCTCTGGTGCAACCTAGAGCCCTCGCCCTGCATGCGGCCGGGCCTGGCCTGATAAGTTTACAGTTTTGTATGCGTGTTGAAGGTCTTGCAGTGAACATGTTGAACAATAGGGAGACTGAGGATCAATTATTTAGTGGAAAAAATGACCGATGGTTTTAGCAATAAAAGCGAGGTGCCCTAGTGTTCCTTATAATGACGTTTGACTTAGTAAATTCGTTTGATTTTGGCTCTTGTATGTAACCCTTACCCTGCCAGTTAGCTGAGCGGATTAGGTCAACTATTAGGGGTTTTGTGAAAGAAGCGTGAATTTTGGCTCAAACACTTATAACATTATTCTGATCAAATTGCCAAGAGGAGGCCTAAAAAAGTCCACTGGTTTGGGGTTTGGGGGGGGTCAAACATTAGGGGTGGGGGGGGAACTAAAAAATTCATACGGCAATGAATTTAAACAATAACAAACTCAAATTTTGGAATATGGTTGCTTAAGGTTTGCATAATTGAAAGAAAAAAATCATACTTGACCTCACTTGTTAATATTATCTGATTATGTGACCTTTGACCTTTTGCTACTATTGTGTGTTATATTGAAAGAAATGTATCGTGTGACTACTCATTTTGACACAAATTATCTCCAAAATAAGAAGTAAGTGTCCACATGTGTTTTTCGATGACGTGTGTCAGATCATTTCGTGACCTTTGACCTACAACCAAGGAATTATGACTCGGATTACCTTAATTATTCGAGGTTTTGTGACAGAAGCGTGAATTTTGGCTCAAACACTTATAACATTATTCTGATCAAATTGCCAAGAGGAGGCCTAATAAAAGTCCACTGGTTTGGTGGGTTGGGGGGGGTCAAACATTAGGGGTGGGGGGGAACTTAAAAATTCATACGGCAATGAATTTAACAATAACAAACTCAAATTTTGGAATATGGTTGCTAAAGGTTTGCATAATTGATAGAAAAATCATACTTGACCTCACTTGTAAATATTAGAGCTGGACCGATTCCGATACCGAGTCCTAAGAATCGCCGAGTCTTCGTAGAATCGGTAGAATCGCCGATACCAAGTCTTCAATCAAAATTTCCGTTACCGATTCTTGATTTGAATTTCGCGCGCGCGGAAGAATTGGACGTCGTAAAGTCGATATATGCGCGACCGATCGATAGTTGTACGCCACCATTTTGCAGTTTGCCGGCCGTGCTTCTTGGACTAGGCCTAGTTGCAAAGCAAGGCTTTATCGGCGCTTTAACGATGTCCGAACGAACCAGAAGTGAAATTTGGAAGCATTGTAAAATCAAGGAGACTGATGTGACTAAAATAATCTGCAACTATTGCAAAAAGGAAATATCCCGCGGGGGTCTCGGTCTGAAGACATATACGACGTCAAATATGCTGAAACACTTAAAAACGTTCCATGTGCGTCAGTTGGAAGACTATGAAAATGAACTTGAAGATGATCCAAGGTAAGTTTGCTTATTTATTTTATTTGTCCGAGTAGGCTCCGTAAAATCTGCTTTAGGTAATAGCGTGTTTTAGGTAGACCAAGATGACCTTCCCGGGTGACGCGCCCTAAATGCTCATGTCGTAATGTTGAAATCGTTCGTCCAACGTTGCAAGACAAAGCATGACCTTGTACGAACGTGTTACTAGGGATGGGCAAAAGCGTGTATCTTACTACACGTGTACACGCTGGCTGTCTGTTCGTGTACACGTGTACACGCGTGTACTATGTATATTTAAAGATATCTGAAAAAAAGTTGTACATGTTTATTTATTACTGTATATTTTTTATTGGATTCTGAACAGTATTCACGGCGACGGCGTTCGGTTCAGTTTATGTCAGTAAATGACGTGGCTGATGTTTCATTGACCTAGAAAGTTAAGCAGCAACTCCTTCGCGCACAGTCGGCATTTAACCTTCTTTCCCGCGTCTATCTTATCAAAGAACTTCCACTCAAGAGATATTCTAAACAATAAACAGTCATGCGTCACTGACTCTAATCTCAACACGCGTAAACAACTAAGCGGGCGGCGGGCGGCGAGTTACTGCGAGAGGTCTGGAACCATCTGGAACGTCAGGCGTTGGGGGGGGGGGGGGGGGGGGGGAAGGCAAGGCCACCGTGGCAAGGGATCGCAACCAACTTACCGTTTTGCGGGAAGGCGGCGGCGGCGGCTGACTGAAAGAGCTCGTATTTCAAAATAGAATTATTGAAATCTGAAATCTTGACGACTGAACAATGTCAATTGAAAGTCGACGTGTATTTTTTTTAAATTATGTACACGTGTACACGTAGACGGACGTGTACACGTGTACACGTAGACGGACGTGTACACGTTTACACGTGTACACTGTACACGTCTCATCCCTAGTAGGCTAGGCCATAGAGAAATGGCTAGGCGCCTTATCACGAGTAGAGCGAGCGGTCACGGCCCGTGTGGGTGTGCGCTGCGCCATGCGCTGCGCAGTAGATCCCAGAGTCATGTTACGTGGTCAAACTACTTTACAAGCTTCAAGGCCGACGACGAGTGTTATTTTTAAACAACATTGGGATCCAAGAAGATGATAATACAACCATAGAGATAAATAAGTACTTCGTTATCTCTATGGTACAACGCGTCGCGATTGTAGTTCTTCGAACGTCATTTGGAGGGGGAGGGGGGGGGGGGAGAGATAGACATCGCGCAGTATTAAGCTTTTTTGAACATCATTGGGGGGGGGGGAAACATCGCGTATTTTGTTTAAAGGTGATAGACTATTAGAACCAAGATGATGATACAATGCAAATAGGCCTACAACTTTTTTTAACGTCATTGGGGGGGGGGGGGGGACCATCGCGTATTTTGTTTAAAGGCTAGATTAGGTCTGCATGTTGGGAAATATGACTTCAAATGAAAGTCTGCAGCCTAGACTTAAACCAAAGATTTGCCTAGACATTTAGGTATCATAATTGCCCAATCCTTATACACACATGCAAATATAGGCCCTACTGACATTATTTTTTTCTTGACAGCTCAATCCTCCCTGACGACCTTGAGATGACCTCGGAAGAAACCACTGCTGTTAGTGACCAGCCAGGACCTTCATCTAGGCCTGATATGCAGATTCCAAGTTTACCAGTAACAAGTAGGCCTAAGACTAAAACACCTCCAAATGCAGCAAAAAAGCGACCCTTTGCCCAACCTACAGTTGCTTCTCTTTTTGCCAAAAAAGAGAAATTTACCAAAGATAACCCTAAAGCTAAGAAAATTACAAGCCTAGTTGCCGAAATGATATGCCTGGATAATCAACCATATTCTATGGTAGAAGACAGAGGCTTCAAGGGATTAATTTCATACCTTGAACCAAGATATCAAATCCCCTCCAGAAAACATTTCTCGTCAAAATTAATACCAGATTTATACCTCAAAGTAAGAGCCGAATGTGAGAAAGAGCTACAAGGCGCTAAGTGGGTTAGCTTCACGATCGATATGTGGAGCTCACTGTCCAATGACGACTATTTAAGCTTAACAGGGCATTATTTAAATGATCAGTTTGAACTCAAAAATATTTTCTTGGAAGTAATCCCTTTTGATCACGTCAGTCATACTGCAGCCAACATATCCGATTTCTTGCATGAAACCTTAGAAAGTTGGAACCTGGCAGATAAAGTGAACATTTTTGTCAGAGATAATGGGCGAAATTTTGTTGCGGCTATGGAGCAAGGTAATTTCAACCATATTCCTTGCCTGGCTCACACACTGCAGTTGGTAATTAAAGATGGATGCTTTGGTAACAAGACAATTTCTAATGTAACCGCTGTCTGCAGACGTTTGGTCGGCCACTTTAAACATTCTTGCCATGCTAACAAAATTCTCCGTGAAACTCAGCGTAATCTGGGAGTGCCAATAAAAAAATTAAAGCAAGATGAACCCACAAGGTGGGATTCCACATATGATATGTTAAAAAGACTGAAAGATCAGCGTGCACCCCTTTCTTTAGCAGCAACAAAACTAAAATTGCCAGTGGAAATAACCGCAGCACAATGGCATCAAATCGATGCACTTGTAGATATCTTGGAGGTATTCAAGAAAGCCACAAAGGCAATCTCTTCTGCCACCATAACAATAAGCGAAGCTATCCCTATTGTCAATAGCTTAAAGTTTGACATTCAAAGTATGCAAATGGAGCAGGCTGGGTTTCAAGGGATTCGCAATGATCTATTGGCATCCCTTCAGGAACGATTCAGAGGTATGGAGTCTGAAGCAATATATAGCACAGCCACCCTTTTGGACCCTCGCATGAAAAATAAGCTATTTTCTCGGACACACCATAAGGAAGCTGCCAAAGAATGTCTGATTGAACAACTTGCAGAAATGGCCACCCAAACCCAAGATTCTTCAAGGCCAGCTGGTTTAATACAGCAATGCCCATCTACATCTAAATCTACATCAACAGTACCTGATAAACTTGAAACAACCCCCATTTGGGCAAGATACAGGGATTCGAAAATGGAAGCTATTGTGGACACTGAACAAGATGACGAAACCCAGATAAGAGAGGAAGTGGAGCAATACTTGCGAGAGCCTCTTCTTGAGGATAATATTAATCCTCTGCAATATTGGAAAACTTCAAGATTTCTTAAAATGAAACAGTTGGTTGCAAAGTATTTTGGAACACCGTTAAGTTCAGTCTTCTCAGAGAGGCTTTTTAGTACTGCAGGAATAATATGCAGTAACAGGAGAAGCTCCATGAAACCCGAGAATCTTCAGAAACTTGTGTTTTTAAACAAGAACTTACCTGTGTCTACCATAACCTGAACATCTGCACAAACTTGTATTTTTAAATAAGAACTTACCTGTGTCTAACATAACCTGAACATCATCAGAAACTTTTCTTCTTTCCTAATAACAATAATCAATAATCATCATATCAATATCATATAGGCCTACTGTAATCATCATAATCAGTGCCTATCATAACTATAGCCCAAGTGCTATCTATTATTTGAATAACATTCTTTATTTTAAAGAGCAAGTGTAGTAGGCCTACTTCATTTATATTTATCTATAATCCATATTAATAATTTTTCATAATGTGCATTAGTCCAGTAGGCATTATAGTAGGGCATACCATATAAGTAAAAGCTTCTGCTATTATAGGTCCTATTTACCTAGTGAAACATAAAATGATGTTAATTGAAAATAAATATGATTTAAAAAAACTGTTATTTAAATTATTCATTTATAAATACCACAAACCCATATTTTTTTTTACAAAAGGTTGAAAAAGAATCGGAATCGGTAAGAATCGGTGAAGAATCGGAAAAAAATTGGAATCGGAATCGGAATCGGAATCGGCAAAAAAGTGGAATCGGTCCAGCTCTAGTAAATATTATCTGAATATGTGACCTTTGACCTTTTGCTACTAATGTGTGTTATATTGAAAGAAATGTATCGTGTGACCACTCATTTTGTCACAAATCATCCCCCAGAATAAGAATTAAGAGTCTACATGTGTTTTTTCGTTGACGTGTGCCAGATCATTCCGTGACCTTTGACCTACAACCAGGAAGAATGACTCGGATTATCTTTATTATTCGAGGTTTTGTGACAGAAGCGTTAATTTTGGCTCAAACACTAACTAAAATATTCTGATTAAATTGCCAAGAGGAGGCCTCAAAAAGGCCCGCTGGTTAGGGGTTGGGGGAGGGGGTCACATTGGGGGGGGGGAGGAAACAAAAGAAAGTGATACACCTCTGAATAAAATAATAATAAAAAACTCAAATTTTTTCGTCTTCTTCTGGCCATCATCCTCCGTGTTGTCATTGTCCCCCCGTGGGGGAGGTAGTAAAAGGGAAAGGGGAAAAAATTTTCCCCGACGACGCCCCCAGCCTCGCCTTTAGTTTCGGGGATGAAAGTTCCCTACTACGGGAAAAAACCCACGAGAAGTTGCGATTAGACTTAGATGCCCTTTTTTTTTTTTTTTTTTTTGGTTAGCTTTTTCTTAGCTCGCAGACACAGTATGCATGTGGTGGGAGAAATTTCATGATAACCTTATATACAAAGTAACGAAAGGCCCTACATTACTTACGTATATTTCATTTAAACATAAGGCAGTATCGTTGGCGGCTCAAATTTATTCTTTTACTCTTTGGGCTTTCCCTCTCACTTCTTTAAGCCCCAAAAAAGGGCTTCCTTTTTTACTGTGCAGGGGGTTTTTAAATGCAATCATTTTTACTTTACTCAAAAAATTTCATTGCATATTGCATTGCTCGGGAAAGTGTAGTCCTGGGGATTCCATGCCCAATGTATCCTTTCCCCCCGGTTTTTACCCATCCCCAGCAAAAGGATTTGGGAATTATTGGTAAAGAATGGCTGAGATCCCCAAATAAATCCGCCAAAAGAAAAGGGGTAGAAAAATTAGACGCAACCATTTTGGGTTTGGGGAGAAAAGTCCAGGGAAAAAAAAGCCCTCATTATGTTTAAAAAGTGTAGAAATTTTAAATGGCCCCAAAATTTTAGAAACAGTGAGGTTCCAAAACCAATCAGAAACGCCAAAAAAGACCCACGGGGAATGAATTATCCCAGTTGCTATGAAGTCTGGCTACATAAAAAAACATAAAATAAATGAATCACGCCAGTTGCTATGTCAACAGGGCCCCCAAAAACTACAACTTGAATAATCACGCCAGTTGCTATGTCAACATGCCCCCCACAAAAAAAATAAACGTGAAAAATCACCCCAGTTGCTATGTAAAACAGTGACCCACAAACAACATACAACGTGAATAATCACCCAGTTGCTCCGAGAAATTTTACTGCATAATACTTCAATGAGAGCTCTGCGTTGTGGTTTTCCTCTCCCATTTCCCAAAACTGGGTGTGCTGGCGGATGGAAAGACACAAGAAATCATCTTTTTAACGGGAAAAACTGGGAAATGCTCAATTATGCTTTTTTTTTTTTTTTTTTTTTTCCGTTGGTTTAAATCCATCAAAAAGGTTGGAATTTTTCCCTTTAAAATGAAAAATGTTTTGGTTAGGTGAACCCAAGACTTGCATTTTAATATTTTAGCATAGTTTAAAATTCTAATAATTTTGCAGCTGATAATAGCTCTGCAAATTTTTTGTTAAATTTAAAATTATGATGGGTTTAGGGGCCCCAAATTTTTAATTTTTCCTTTTATCCCAAACCCCTTTCAAAACTCATTTGGACTCTTATTAATTTTTATTCTAGGGATAATTTTGGGCAAAAAAGATGGTTGCACGGTACATTTTGTTACATTAGACAAATTTGTCACTACAGGTCAAAGGTCATATAATCTGGTGAATGTACAGGTGATGTCAGAATGATTTGTTTTCAGTTACGCAAATTTTAAAGCAACCTTATTCCAAAATAAGAGCCCTTTTATTATTATATTTGGTAGCATATGATTTTGATTTCGTCGTCGTCCCGCCCCCCCCGAATGTTTTGACCCCCCCCCCCCCCTTACAACCCCCAAACCAGTAGATTTTTAGGCCTCCACTTGGCAAATTTTGATCAGAATAATATCTGAAGTTTTTTCCCCAAATTCAGCTTCTATCACAAAACCCCAAAATAATTAAGGTAATCCGAGTCACAATCCTTGGTTGTGGGGGGAGTCAAAGGTCACGAATGATCTTGCACACGTCATCAAAAACTCATGCGGACTCTTATTCTTATTCTGGGGATAATTTGTGACAAAATGAGTGGTCACACGATACATGTTTTTCAATATAACACAATAGTAGCAAAAGGTCAAAGTCACATAATCAGATAATATTAACAAGTGAGGTCGAGTACGATTTTTTTTTCAATTATGCAAACTTTAAGCAATCATATTCCAAAATTTGAGTTTTTTTATTATTTAATTCCCGGGCGTATGATTTTTTATTTCCCCCCTCCACCCCCCATGTTTGGCACCCCCCCACCCCCAAACCAGTGGACTTTTTTTAGGCCTCCTCTTGGCAATTTGATCATCATCAATATTATTTGTGATTGAGCAAAAATTCACGCTTCTTTCACAAAAACCCCTAATTGTTGTGAAATTCGCCTCTAATCCGCTAGACTAAGTTGCCTCATGCCGTTGGCACAAACTGATAAGTGATTTACCAGCCCGTCGCTACGAGTTTGTCAGATAAACTAGCGATAACATGACGACTTACATTTAGCCTGATGTCGGGCTTTCATTAAGTTTCTCTGTACAGTTTCAGGCAGAATAGGCCGAAGATGACTCATGCAGACATCTAATGTAGCCTAATTAGTAATTATAGACTTGGTAGGCCCTATACTTTTCAATCAATGTACTACATACTAGGGATGACGACTGGTACCCGTTACCCGCCCGACACGGTCGGGTACGGGTTCCAGTACCCGTTTACCTGCAAAACCCGATTCCTGTTTACATTGTAGACCGAAGGCCAATGAAAACATGCACTTTCTCTTATGCTTGGCGGCGTTTTTCTTTTGATTTATTGTCCTTTGTTCATGCCGCCATCTTGTGGCAGTTGTTATGAATATGCCCCTCACCCACCCCCCCATACCTTACCACTCGCGTGATCTTCCAGAATTTTGTTTATAATAACCATAGGCCTAACATCTCTAATGTATCCAATCTGCTAGAAGTCAAGAGCTATCAGCCTTGGTAATAACGTAAATTAAGCACTAACAAATAGAGATAATGCAGAGCTGGCCTTTCCTTATCTTGCTAACAAGCCAAAATTTTCTGCATGCCACTTGCCATCAAGTGCATTCCCGCTCTCCCCCCAGCCCCACCAATGCATCATGTCCTTGACTAGACTGTGACAAGATATAAGGTTGAGAAATACTACTTCATAGGCGGTCACGTCATTATCTATAGCACAGCATTACTACATCTCTGATACTACGATAATTGATGAGCGCATTTCTTAGCAGTTCACTAGAGACCCCACTCGATTTTTTTGTGCCACTACCCGGGTAACCCGCGGGTAATGTGGACGGGTACCCGGGTCGTAAAAAAGTCGGATTTCGTCATCCCTACTACGTACATGAAAACTTAATTTACAATCAAAGCCTAAGCCGGAACAACATGTTTATATTCATTTTCAGTTTTCACCCAAAACATGTTACCGTATTGTTCCGAATATAGCACGACCTCGAATATAACACGACCCCCAATTTTTCAGAATCATTTCAAGAAAAAAGAAAAAAATCAAAGAAAATTAAAATGTACATGAAACACTTATAACAAAACATTTTGAACAATGTTAGGGCCTAGGCCTATGGTTTTTAACAGGGTAGGGCCAAGCACAAGCTCACATGTCAACCACAGTTCACCAGTTTGATTCCTGGTCTTCAATGTTTACGTCGTAGGCCTAGGCCTAGCTCCTTCGCAATCCCTTGCTGATTTGTAAGGCAGAGGATAGAGGAACCTTCTTTTCCACGCGATCAGCAGTCTTCATTTGTTCATCTTGAGCCATTTCATCTTCTCCTTCATCACTCATTATTACGTTACGTAGACTCTTAGCAACGTAGATAGACAACCCCGACGAACAAAATCTATGTAGGTCAAGCTAGGTCACGATGTGATCACGGCCAAGGATTCTGACAACTAGCAGACAGTTTCGCCCAAGGTTCGGCCGAGTTCAGTGGCATCGAGTGGGTGGGCGGGGCGAAGCGCAGCTGACGATGCGCGGGAGTTGTAGAGAGGCGTGGCCTATGTTCAGGCGCTATTTCAAATGCAAGCGCGGGGAAATAACGCGAGTGTTGTTTTTGAGATTGTATTTTCGGAAAAAACATTGCGCTTTATTCGGAACAATACGGTATTACTGATTACTGTTAGTGATTGTCTATTGATTACTGTTGATGAATAAAAAATTCATTATCAGTAGACT
>JAMZAV010008204.1:0-29679 GCA_024449915.1 Sweltsa coloradensis | reverse complement strand
AGGAAAAACCCCGAAACCCCCTATTCACCCGAGCCTAAGTCACCGACTTCACTGAATGCTTTCATGTACTAGTCTTGTTTGCAGACATCTAGGTCCTGCCCTCTTGTGCTCATGGTGGCGCTGTAGGATATCGTGCGTTGGTTCGGAGCTGTGGCTCTGCCCTTGGCAATCGTATCCTGTCAATTCATAATATTGGCCCCGGAATATTATCACTGTTCTGAAACCTTCTGTATACTCTATCTAGAGCATTACTATGATCTTCTTTATGACCACACCTGTAACTACCTTGTACCTATTTTTCAAACAATATATAATTAAGTTTTGGTTAAATTGTAACAGTGAGTTCCCGCGTTTCTTTACCCCCTTTTCCTCTTCAAGGTTTCTTGGTTTTCCCTATTTCCCCCCACCTTCCATCATCGCCGGCGGGGCACAAAACCAAGTGGCGCCCTTTAAGCTCGCTATCAGCCATCCGGTCCCCTATCTACCACACCCCCACCACTGCAGCTAGCCGGCAACCCGCCTTTAAGGTTCAACCTTGTAGCACGAGATTTGGCGTGCGACAGACGGAGAATCTTGTATTGAGCACATTGGCCGTAGCTTTTAACGACGACCTACAAAACGCATGAGCTACCTCTATCGGCCACCGATACTCGCCACAGTCTCTGCTCGCTCGTTCTGACTGTGCAGAAATCAACGTGTATCCTCGTTCGTTGGTATATTGTTATCGATATGATGATGGTTACTGTTATTGGTATTGATATTGTTACTGACGCTCGTATCTACATTGCTTTACATCAGCGCACGGTAACCCCATGGTAATACCTTACAGAAAAGCCATGTACAACGGTCGGATGAGAAGACATCGTATATCCCAATTCTTTTATGTGGCGACATAAAACCAATTTTGATTTTCTGTGTTCATTCACGCGTAAAATATCACGCCCGCTGATTGTTGAACTGTCATTCTTTTATTAGTCAAGTACAAAGTCGTGCTTTAATATAAACCAATTTATTATTTTATGTATAGCAAAACTTTTTATGAATTTTAATAAAATATCGTATACTTGGCTGTCATGTTTTATAAATCAAGTTTAATATTACAGGATTTTGTGCATGGGACCTTCTTATCTTCAGTCGAATGCATTACACTTGTTTACTTGTGTGCATGCTTGTAGTTTCACACCGAGCCTATGGGCTCATTGAAAGAATGGTATTATATCTTTGAAGAGGAAACTCTTTTTCACTTAGAGGGGGAGGGGTAGAGGAGGAAAGGGAAGGGAAGGGGATCGTGCACGATATTCTAATAAATGGTAAATATCGGCATATTATGGTAAAGAGCTGCATGTCGGTGTGGGTACGGTGACAGCTGTCGTTGGGTAAGACAGGGTATATTGAAAGCAACGAAGTCATCCCAAGAGCCAGGGATACCCTATCGATTACCTTCGTCGGTCCAAGTCATAATCAACACATCAATGTTCGTTAAGACTGGAGGGAAAAACACGGACGTGGAAGCAACAAAAACAAACTTTTCCGTGCAGGAAGAAAAGTATAGAGGTGAAAGAAAATCTCTGATTTCATTTTCTAAGCGTCTCGTTCAAGATCATCCCCGAGATATAATATGAGATACAATCCAGAATTGATTAGATCTAACTCCGATCCGGGTTCAAGTTTAATCCTCACCAACAGTGCAGCGTTAAACGCGCTACTCTGATTCGGGAGGTCCGGGATTCAAATCCCGTCGAGACCGGCAATCCTGACTGAAGTTGTTTTACGTTTTTCCCTAAGTCGTCAATCGAATGCAAGGGATCTTGGACAGCCCACGGACATCCCTTCACAATAATTATTGTCATAACTCAAATATACCTGAAGGGGGGAATGCATTGCACCCTAGGCCGGATTCTCCAGAGAAATTTAAAGAAATGAAAGTTTAACTCAATTCTCGGTTAGAGCAGGATTGTTTCTGATTTCTGGTTTTAATTTTTGGTGGTCTAATATAAACTAGGAAAACGTTTAAAGTCCCGCCGCGTTGTTGGATGAGCGTAATTGGTGCATTGAGCTGCCATGTGTTTTTGCGGATTTTCTGTTGTTCTGTGAAAAAAAACAATACTAAGTTGAAGATTTTTTTTAAAAATTTAAATTAATTAAATTAAAAATTAACTTAAATTTTAATTTTTTTTAATTAATTTTAATTAAAAAAAGGAAAAAATCGTAATATTGAAATTTTCATAAGAAATAATTATTTGGGTTGCGCACAAATTTTACACAAATATATGAATTTAAAAATTAAGGTTCTGTGAAAAAATTATTACAATAGGATAAAGCATGTAGGTGTTATAAGTCAAAGAAATTGTTTTAAAAAAGAAAAAAAAACGTAAAAAATTTCGATTTTCATGAGAAAAAAGTTTTTTTGATTGCGTTTCAATTTCACACTAATACCTAAATTCATGAATTAAGGTCTGTCCAAAAATCAATTAAAATCGGACAAAGCATGTAGGTGTTATAAGCCGAAGAAATTTTTGAAAAATCGAAAAAAATCGTAAAGTTGCGATTTTCATGGAGAAATATTTTCGATTGCGCTCAAAAAACTGTCGTTTTTGTTCAGGAATTTCGAAGGCCTCCATTAAAATTTCCCCATCGCAATTAGAGTATCGGTTTTGCCGGAACGTGTTAAAAAACAACAAAAATACAAAAAAAAAAAAAAAACATTCCGGGATTTTTTCTCCAGTGTAGTGGAAATGGAATCTTCGCTTCGCTCATCCAATAACCACCCACGGAAGTATTCTCGAGTTATGAATCTTGAAATACTAGGGAAAACGCTTAAGTCCCGCCCGCGTTGTTTTGGGTGAGCGTTATTGGTGCATTGAGCATAACATATGGCGTGTTATGCGGATTTTCTGTTTTTCTGTAAAAAAATCATTACTAAGTTGAAGATTTTTTTTAAATTAAAAATTTAAAATTTAAAAAAAAACTAACCTAAATTTAAATTTTTTTAGTTTAAATTTTAATTTAAAGAAAGGAAAAAAAAACGTAATATTGAAATTTTCATAAGAAATAATTATGCAATTGCGCACAAATTTTACACAAATATATGAATTTATAAAATTAAGGTTCTGTGAAAAAATTATTACAATAGGATAAAGCATATAGGTGTTTTTAAGTCAAAGAATTGTTTTAAAAAAGAAAAAAAAAAACGTTTTAAAATTTCGATTTTCATGAGAAATAGTTTTTTGATTTCGCTCAAATTTCACACGAATACATAAATTCATAAAACTAAGGTTCTGTAAAAAAATCTTAAAATCGGAAAAAGCGTAGGTTTTAAGCTGAAGAAAATTTTTTTAAAAAAAAAAAAATCGTAAAAAATTGCGTTTTTTTCATGAGAAATAATTTTTGATTGCGCTCAAAAACGTGGGCAGTTCTTCGTCAAGATTTTCGAAGGTCCATAAAAATTTCTTGAAATTTGGGAGTACGGTTTCCCCGGAATCGTTTTTTTAACAGACACAAAAAAATACAGAAAAAAAAAAAAAAAAAAAAAAACTTTCCCCGGATTTTTTTCCCCCCAGGGTATGAAATGGAATTTCGTTCGCTCGCTACGCTCATCCAAAAATTTTACATTAGTACGCCAAGAATGAGCCACTTTAAATACTGCTTACTATTACACCCCACCCGCACACAAACATAAGCAAATAATGGAAGCATTAAAACACAACAGAGTAGCCATCCAAATTTAAAGACTTTTTAATTTAAAATTTTTCTTTTTTGGGAAAACTTAACATTTTGTAGCATTTATTTTTCCTCCTCACAAAGCCAAATTTGGATAGGGGTTTCCTTTTATTTTAAAGGGAAACGTGAAAAGGTCTTACAAATTAATCAATTAATAAATAAAAAAATAAAATTTTTATTAAAGTCTACCCATCAGTTATAAACTGATTTTCAGTGGGGGACTTTTTAAACAAAGCGACTAAGCCCAACCTGTAGGCCCCGGGCCATCGCGGTGGCGATAACCAACAAAGGGGCGTTATTTTTTTAAAAGGGAAATAGCAAACTGGTATGGACATGCGAACACCCGCGGTCAACGCCAAATCAACGAGGCCGATTCAACCCAAATCTGAAATTTTTTAGTCTTCGTTGCTAGGAGGGTCCCCAAAAAATCAACCCTTTACAAAAAATCCCAAGACAAAACTGATGGACTTAAGTCCAAGTCAGAAGTTAAAAAAACTTCTGATTTGGCGGGGGAAACGAAACCCCCGGACCTTTTGCATTGGAACAGATACGCTAAACCCCAAGACCAACTATTAAAACAACATTTGTAAACAACTTTTTGTATATAAACTACAATAATGTAGACTCTCAATGGTCTGTGGAAAATCCTATTGTAGTAAAAAACCCGCACGTTGTCGTGTATTCCGAATTCACCACGTAGGTACCCCTAATCATACCGAATAGCGATAATGCATTAATAGAGACGTTAAGCAACATAAATCAACCAATCAATCTTCTTTCTTATAAAAGCTACCCCTCTAACGGTCCGAACCGAATAGCAAACTACACCTAACTGGGTCTTAGCTGGGGCTGGCGGTCACTAGGCCCACTCAGTCAATAACATTTAATTACCATCCAATATGCGACCAAACATGTTCTCATTTCCTCCCCTACATCTTGATCGCTATCCTAGCATTGAGTAAGCTATATTCCATCCGCTGTGTAGGATTCCTCGCCTATAATGCCGGGTTCACATGCCCACGTGAAACATTACGCCGGCGTAAGACGTAACGACGTAGCGCTATATCCTTTTGAAAAGGAACTTTTAAAAGATTCAATTAAGAAAAAAAATAATGCTTTGCAAAATGATTATTCATTTATTCTGGTTTAGTTTAGTCGTATTAAAAAGTGCTATGAATTTACATTTTGATTATTTTGTTTATTATTATTATTATTATTATTATTATTATTATTATTATTATTATTATTATTATTATTATTATTATTATTATTGAAAATAACTGTTCGGTTTACATAATAATTTTGCCATGTATGATTTTTGGATGAGCGTAGCGAGCGTAGCGAGCGAAGCGAAGATTCCATTTCACTACACTGGAGAAAAAAATCCGCGATGTTTTTTTTTTTTCTTTTTTTTTTTCTGTTTGTATTATTGTGTGTTTGTTAACACGATTCCGGCTAAACCGATACTCCAATTGCGATGAAATTTTATTGAGACCTTTGAAATCTCTGAACTTATATCTGCCACGTTTTTGGAGCGCAATCGGAAAATTATTTGTTATGAAAATCGCCATTTTTACGAATTTTTTTCGATTTTTAAAATATTTCTTCGACTTATAACACCCACATGCTTAATTCGATTGTAATGGTTTTTTCACAGAACCTTAATTTTATGAATTAAGATATTCGTGTGAAATTTGAGCGCAATCGAAAAATTATTTCTCATGAAAATCGAAATTTTACAGGTTTTTTCTTTTTTTAAACAAGTCTTTGACTTAGAACACCTACATGCTTTATCCTATTGTAATGAATTTTTCACAGAACCTTAATTTTATGAATTAATATATTTTTGTAAAATTTGAGCGCAATCGAATAATTATTTCTTATGAAAAATCGCAATTTTACGATTTTTTTCTTTTTTTAAAATTAAAAAAATTAAAAAATAATGTTAATTTTGTATTTTAGTAATTTAATTTAAAAAAATTATTCGACTTTGTAATAATTTTGTCACAGAACAACAGAAAATCCTCATAACACAATCATGGCAGCTCAATGCACCAATTACGCTCATCCAACAACGCGGCGGGACTCAAGCGTTTTCCTAGTTAAAGTTAATTTAAGACAGTGGATTTTAGACCTCTCGACGACGGTCACTGTTGATTTGTGACTGACTGGAGTTATTATAATAGTATTGAATATCACCTACTGGGGTTGGTGAGAGTTTCTGATGACTAAATAGGTAATCAGTATATTTGGATGATAACTATAAGGACTGTAGCTGAACAAAACCTCTCTTAAAACCACTCAGTTTTATTCATTACCCTCTTTAACCTACAAACGCTATTCACTTCGTAAGTGTTGTACATTTTTTGGATGAGCGTAGCGAGCGAAGCGAAGATTCCATTTCACTACACTGGAGAAAAAATCCGGGAAATGTTTTTTTTTTTTTTGTATTTTTGTGTGTTTGTTAACACGATTCCGGCTAAACCGATACTCCAATTGCGATGAAATTTTTTTGAGGCCTTTGAAATCTATGAACTTAGAACTGCCACGTTTTGAGCGCAATCGGAAAATTGTTTCTCATTAAATTCGCAATTTTACGATTTTTTTCGATTTAAAAAAAAATTTCTTCAGCTTATAAACACCTATGCTTTATCCGATTTTAATGTTTTTTCACAGAACCTTAATTTTATAAATTAAGGTATTTGTGTGATTTTGAGCGCAATCGAAAAAACTATTTCTCATGAAAATCTAAATTTTACGTTTTTTTTTTCTTTTTTAAAACAATTCTTTGTCTTATAACACCTACTTGCTTTACTTGCTTTATCCTATTGTTATGATTTTTTTCACAGAACCTTAATTTTATGAATTAATATATTCGTGTGAAATTTGAGCGCAATCGAATAATTATTTCTTATGAAAATTTCAGTATTACGATTTTTTTCCTTTTTTAAAATTACGATTAATTTAAAAAAATTAAAATTTAAGTTAATATTTTATTTTATTTTATTTAATTTTAAAAAAAATCTTCAACTTTGTTATGATTTTTCACAGAACAACAGAAAATCCGCATAACACAAATGGCAGCTCAATGCATCAATTACGCATTATCCAACAACGCGGCGGGACTTAAGCGTTTTCCTAGTGTAACTTGTTAAAATGTAGCTTAGTTACACGTGTTTATAGAGAACTAATACTTCTTGATTCCTATACAATGGTCATTTATAACATTCCCTACTTCAGGAAACTTCCTCAGAAGGTGAAAACATTCTTCCTTATCGAGTACTCCAACCTCCATCAAACATTATCTCAAAACGTTTTAAATGTTGCTAATGTTCGTTTGTTATGAGGTTGTCTTGAAGTTAGCGGCTAATCAGTACATAAATCTTCAACGACGGAAGTTGCAAGAAATCTCTAGTAATGGTCGCGGGCGGCCACTACGACCACCGCACGAAAACGCTCAGTTCAGTTTAGTTTAAACATGTTCGTAGCAACTAGGATGAAGCGATCTGTTTTCATTTTATTTTATAGATCGGTTTAATTCGCGCATGAAAAATGAAGAGACGAGATAAGAGAACGTTTCGTTTTTCAAACACGGCGCTATTTATAGGAGTTAGGTTATAAATTATTGCACAAAGTTGAAATACACCGCTTTGTTTTGCGATTGAACATTTTTGCAAATTTATATACAATTAACAGGTTGTAAAGCAGTTTTTTGGGCACACACACACACACACACACTTTTCTCTCACGTTTAGCGAAATATACTATTGTTAATTTATTACATGTAACACAATTTTTACTAGGATAGAATAAATCAAAACATCATACTGAATAAATTAAACTGGCATCGTACTGATTTTATAAATATACAGAAGATTTTAATGGTTCTAGATTATTTAATCTTTCAATTCGGGTAAATAAAAAATATTGCAGGTACCGATTCTACTGCCATATTATACGATTTAAAGAAAACATTTTAAAACAAATTAAACCAACATAAATTTCGAAATATCTCGCCCATCCACTCCGCTCTATATTCTACAAACACGGAGCTGCAAATATTAAATATTAATATTTTCGATGCAATTTAAGAACAAGTAATTACAAAACATATCGCTTTGAAGATGCGAAAATATTTACTTTCCCATTCCAATTAATTAAAATTTCATCAAAATTTGCCTTCTGTGTTAACCGAAAATATCTGTATAAGTCTACTCAAACCTCGCTCAATTGCGAAGTTGACTTTAATGTTTTCCAGTGTGGTTCGTCGTCTTGACTGATGTCGTAGGAAACAACAGACACAAACAAAAACACCAGCATTGACTTAAGAGCCACCCCCTCCCCCCAGAAAGTTGTTTAATAGGGAAGGTTCTGTGGTTGACTACAGGACTACCAACTCTAAAAGTTACCACGTGAAATATCTTGTAAATTAATTAGGGTTATTTCTCTTTGCGTCTTCGTCGCCTTCATCGCCCGACAGCTAAAACAGTGGGTGACACTGCCAGTTATTATGGGACGTATCTTTGAAGCTAACTTAATGTTTGTTTGTCGAGAACCTTTCACAAGGTGGGTACGAACAAGTACGAAGACATTGCCATCAAAGCGTATTTATTTCAAGAACAACTTTGCACTTAGTTCCGTGTTCGTTTGATGACGTTCACATTTTTCATTCTAAGTGTATGATACGGAAGACTGGGGGAGGGGGCTGGGGTGCCTTGTATTGTATAGCCTCGTGATTGTGGAAGTATCTACATGAAGGGTGGGGGGGGGGGGGGGCTTTCTATGTCATTCTCTATCACAGTCTATCCAGGTATTTTAATCCTAAATTAAAAACATTTTTCTGTACTTCATCTGTACTTCATGAAGTATTAGTCTCGATTAGCCAAAGTGCATAAATATGAGTATAATATGAATGTCCAATCAATCAATGAAGTATAAAATAACTACTTTTTATAAGCAATAAAATAATTATGATCCCCTTGTAAAAATAACATAATTTAATTCCTTGTAAAATCTATATTTATTTATTTGTTTTTTGCATTGCGACTTAATTTTTTAAAGAAAAGTTTTTGAGTCTCGATGAAACAATTTTGCCGTCTTTAAGGGGTCAATATTGAAAAGAATGAAAGAGCCACTAGTTGATAGTTTGACCCGGATGACCACGTGGTCGAATAAGACCCAAATGAGCATCGTACCCTCAGGTTTGCCATCAATTCACCCTGGAGAGAGAACGCGTCCAGGTTAAAGCACCGTAGGTAAGAATAACATGGTCTTGTGGCCTGTAACCTTCGACGGGAAGAACGTCGTCAAACGAAAAGTCTATATTTGTTTCTTGGTCGTTATCCTAAAAACCCGATTACTCTTTTAACAGAAAAAACGTTATCGTAGCATTATTATGTCTAATTACAAAAACGGTTGCAATTTTAAAACATTGAATAATTAGTCACTGTCAGAATTTGTTCAATGCTTTAAAATATATTTTCTGAGAAATACTGCGATTCTACTATTTTCCATACATCTTTATATAATAAGCCAACCTAGTTACAAGAATTTTATTTTTTGAATTTCATAATATTTTCAAACATCAACGAAAAACTATTCAAATGTTAAATTAATTTTACCGCGGCAGACTACATTGCTTGAAAAAGATTAATATTTTAAAAGTAAATCTCAACGTTTTAACTTTCAATCAATGAAAACGCATTTGTATTTTTTATCGTAAGATAAACGGTTTGATGGGAACTTCCTGAAATGAAATCAATGTTTTGGATTTTTTGATTACTTATTTTCTGGACTTATGTCTAGCGATGAATATTATGCATTTTAATTTGCACCCAAGAGTGTACATCAATATAAAAGTACTTAATTAACATTCATGCAAAATTTGGTATTATTATTACCAACCGTTCACCTACAACCAACGAATACAACGAACGAATGCATTTAAAGTTGCCAAAACCTCAGCGCCCCCCCCCCCCCCCCCCGCCTTTGAAACCCATCAATCAAGCCTTACGTTAAAGGTAGTTCAATAAAATAAATTAAATAAATCCGTATTTAGAGTCTACCCACTCAGTCACAAAACTGATTTCCGACGCAATCGACGAGAAAACGATAAAGTTGTTCTTCTTTTTAATCATTTAGTCGTTGGCAGTTTAATTTTAATCTCAAACTCAACAAAAGTCAGACTTTTGGTGGAGGTGCCGGGTACGCTATTGAACTATTAATATTTGAAGGATAGTACACAATGTTTTTGGTGAACCTAAGGGTAAAAGATGAACGGCTGGTTCACCATAAAGTTTAAAAATTCCTGACCCGGCACCTCCACCATTACAATACAAAAACAAGCAACGCACATATTAACTGAACGCCAACCCGGCACATCCACCAAAACTATCGACGCACTGAGATTTTTTAAATATTTTTAATCGTATTACTATGATTTGTTGAGTGAGTAGCTTCGCACCCTCTTCCACCCGGTGTTTCATTGTGCGTATCGTTTATCATGGCATTATTTTACCTTCTTACGTATTATCCTTGATAATATGACGCTCTAACAGTTTTAATTTTAAAATTGTTTCATTGCTGGCAGTTCATTGTTAAAGATATACGTACATCAAAATAAATGTCGCCATAAAATGATATAATTAATCTCGAAACCGCACAATAATAATATAATATTAAAACCGACTCTAGATAAAAACACTTGGTTATAGGGTACTTTTAAGACTTATTTTGTACTTCCTGCGTACACGCATATTATGCATGTAAAGAAGTAGTCACACCTTATGCTACGTAGGCCTACTTATTCTATAAACATATTTTCCCGTCCATCCTCTATAGTCTGTATATTATCTACCGCAGTTCCTCACTACGCTTGTGTAACCTAGGACGTTCTGCTCGAGCGTGTCGTATATGTGTACTGAATTGCATTTAAAACTAACTGCTATGTAAGGGGCAATGCTAAATATTATATAGAACCATTCTTATTCATTATAATCATGGCGACCCTGCCAAGGAGTTTCATTAAATTTATTTAAATGAATTGCAAGAATTTTAAATTTGTATGCTATGCGCACATCACCACTGGAAAACTTGAAACAATGTATCTTCCGGCAAGCGAAAAACTATCGCGGTTGATGTTTTTAATTTCTAGATTGTCCCCGTTTTCTCGGTTGAAGTGTTTATTACTAAAGTTTCATTCACACCCCTCTATTGTCATTGACCCTGGACAACAAACTTGCAATGGCCGTCTATAACATCTTTGCTTTTTTGCATTGGGTTTGTCCTAAATCCTCCAAAAATGCTGTTAATTTGTATAAAATGTAAAGAAATAAATTTTGTAATAGCGTGTCCTCGGATACGGTTTTACTATTTGTACCTCGTTAGGTAGGAATTAAGTTCTGAGGCGATATATCAATTTGTATCAGGTTTTGTAATATGGTCAAAATTTACAGGTGTTACTTCTTCAAGGCCATGGAAGCCTGGTGCTACTTACACCAAAGATTACTAGAATATGACAAATATATTATGACATATATTTTGTTTTCCTTAGTTTTGCGGAACTAATTTGTTAAAAAAAATTGAAAATTGATTAAAAGTCGAAAAACATTTGGGTTCGATGCCCGGCTGAGGTTGCTTTTTTATTTTCTGAGTGATTAAAAACGATAATCAACTTTGAATGCTGCACCGTAGAAAGGAAGATAAGATATTACTCGATGTAATTTGTAATGTAGAAAGTAGAAACATCATTAGAAACTTAATATTTAAAACAATCCAGAAATTACAAAATCCATCCCGATCGGGGTTGATTTTTTTTTTTTATTATTATTTCTGGATTGTATTAAATATTAACAATTCCACCTACGGGAGTGTTTCCCGACCATCCAAATCGAGTAATCATTAGAAACATTGTAATTATAACCGCAGGTTTCAATTACATTCTGTTAGCAAATAAAGTGAGAGAATTATTAATATATTTAAGAAAAAACTTCTCGATCGCTTTAAATAAGTTTAATCATTTACGTAAATGCTCACTGATAGAAGAACCATAAACGTTGAGGTATTTGTCGTGGACTCGATAATACCCCCAGCCTTAGCCCTGAGTTGCTTATCTCGCTAATCTCCTGAACAACTTGACGTCATACCAAGCAAGGGCTACCAGCCCGAGCCTACTATAGCAGTCAGCAGTGCGTTCGTGATTTCCTCCATCCATTCGATGAGTTGTGACGTCAGGCAAGATCATCCTCAGTTTCGAACAACTGAGAAGAATAAATTTTTAATCAGTAAATCCAGTTTTGCACGAGCGCGCAGATGATGTAAATATTAATTATAGTTATATAAAAGCTTAACAAATAAAATGTAGAACTAGGCCTACTAAAGTAACAACAATATCGAATTATGAAAGACGGCTTTTATCACAGAAAATTTTATTGACACGTTAAAAGTTAACGTAGATAACTAAAATTTGAAGCACAATGATAACGATATTAAGTATTGTGACAGTAATAGCTACAGCCAAAATTAATAAATGAATATACCAGGTAGCTTGAAAAGTCAATGACAGTCATTATCCACGAAGGCATGGGTTTAGTAACAAAGTATTGTGGTAGTTATAACTACACCAAAAATGATACTGAAGATATAGACAGCTGGAATAGTCGATGACACAGTCATCATCCACGAAGACTTGAAGAAAGAAGACTTCGAAGAACCTGCAGACCCAGGTGCAGTCACTGGTGCAGGCAAAAAGCCTAAAATAACGCAGCTCTAGCTCTGTTATCTACTACACCAATAAACGTGTTTTGGTAAGAAACGGATTGGCATAGAGTTACAGAATGACAGGTCGGTTTGTGGGCCCTCAATGGATAATGTTTGAGAAGCCAAAGGATAAAGTTTGAGAAGCCAAAATAACAAATCTTGAAGAAGAATAATGTGCAGTATTGTTATGCTGGCATGCCAAGGCCGTAAATACAAGTATTACAAGGTTTTTAAGCATAAGCCCGCTTGAAGGACTGTTAATGTAACAGTTTGCCCCGACTGCGATTCGAACCCAGAACCTCCGGCTTAACGTGCCACAGCTCCAATAGGAAACCTAAGTTTTGAAGGCGGGAAGGAAATTGGTTCTCTCTGGTCTCAGCGCCCATAAGAATTAGCATGGTACGAAAATGTAACTCGCCGTGTCTTTGACTCGCGCAAAATAAATCTAAACCAATTGCATCACAAGATGCATAATTTTGTGAAGAAGATGATGGCATTCTACTTTGCTCGATGACGCTTCCTAAATTCAAACTATTATGAGTTAAATGTACCCATGTGTACAAATGTTGGATGATTCTTATTTCGATAATTCAACTACTGCAATCTTGGACAACTCCAGCGGGATGTGCCATTGAAAAATGTGGGAGGGAAACTGACCTGTCTTAGTTTCAATGCACGAAGTCTTAAGAATACTAAAAGGCAACCTGACATAGCAGCATGGCTAGATACTCACAATCCAGACATTATGACCATTTGTGAAACCTGGTTGAATGATAGTGTGGGTAACGGTGAAATTCTCCCAAATGGTTATATAATATGCAGGAAAGACAGGGTTGTTGGGGGTGGAGGAGGTGTTTTGGTGGCAGCTCGGCCGGAGTTGAAGCCAACTCGCATGTCTTGTTTTGAAACAACGGCTGAAGTAGTCTGGGTTCAAGTTACAATCGATAATTCTAACGTCTTAATAGGATCAGCATACAGACCGCCAAAAGCATCCCAACATGTTAATGAAGAACTATTAACGTCTTTGAAGCTAGTTCAAGACCACCAACATGAATACTCTGCAATTCTACTATTAGGAGACTTCAACATCGCTGTTAAATGGAATTGTACTCCTCCAACAGCTGAAAATAATCTTGCGGCATCGTTTCTATCTTCTTTTTATGACCTATTTCTCCAACAGTTTGTGACAGAACCAACCCGTGTAACAGTGGCAAAAGAGTCAATTCTTGACCTAGTTTTGTGTAATAATCCTAATTTAATTGACAATGTACAGACAATCCCTGGAATTAGTGATCATCTGGCAGTAAAAGTTGAACTGTCGCACAAAAAAGTCATTACCAAAATGTTATCTAAGAAGAGCTTTAATTACAAAAGAGCAAATTGGGACCTTCTTAAACGAACTTATAGCTGAACGGATGCCAACTTACTATAACAACGATATAGAACTTCTTGGCAGGAATGGAAGAGAGTCTTTTGGGATTGTGTAAATGATCCTATTCCTACTTGTACATTTAATGGAAGGCAACGGGTTCCGTGGATTAGCTAGAGTCATGTTAGAAACCTGAAAACACGGGATAAATTACACAAAACATGGGAAAAGAGTGGTTATGATCAAGACTGGCACGACTATACCACATACCGGAACAAAATAAAGACTGAAATACGCAATGCCCACAATAAATACATTTGGAATTTATCCACATCTTATTCTTAACAATTATGGAAATATACACATTCTGAAATGGATCTTCAGCTCCTCTCCATTTTAAATTCCAAGGTGTGCTTGAGTCGAACCCTAAAAAGTTACCTGAAGCATTTAAAATAATTTCAAATTAAATTTTACTCCTGCTTCTGATGGTGCAACTGAATCACCAGATATTTACCAAAATACTGTGCCGCTAGAAACACCACGAATCATACACAGTACAGTGAGAAGGCTCTTAAAATGCCTTAGAGTTGATTCAGCTACAGGCCCAGATGGTATTCCTCAATGATACTTAGAATGTGTGCGGCATCTGTGTCACCATCTTTATGCAATATATTTAACCTATCTCTTTACTTGGGGAAGTCCCTTCAGACTTGCGTGTAGCAAATGTAATACCGATTTTTAAAACTGGCAAGAAAGAAGACATTATAAACTACAGGCGATATCATTAACATCAGTTGTTTGTAAAACTTTGGAACGTATCATTTCTCGAGAAGTTTTAAAACACATCACAAGTGCTAAAATCCTTAATGAAAACCAGCATGGATTTGTTCCAGGTCGGTCTTGCTCAACTCTTCTTACCAAGGTTATTGATAACTGGCAGAATGCTCTTGAAGATCCAAAGTGCAAGCAAGTAGATGCAGTGATGCTAGATTGGTCAAAAGCATTTGACCAGATTCCGCATAATATTCTACTTAAAAAATTGTATTACTATGGCATACGTGGTTCATTACATTCTTGGTTGGAACATTTCCTTAAATGTAGAACACAAAAAGTAACCTTCCAAGGAGCGGAATCATCCTCAGTAACTGTGACTTCCGGAGTACCTCAAGGTTCTGTGTTGGGCCGTTGCTTTTTGACATATTTATGATGGATTTACCCCAAAGCGTTTCCTCAGAAATAAGCCAATTTGCTGATGACTGCACGATCTATAGGAAAATATTTACGAAAGATGACACTGATGCACTCCAGACCGATTTGGACAATATAAACACTTGGTCTGTTGAAAATGGAATGAAGCTGAACCCTTTAAAGAGTGTATTCATCAGATTCTCTAGATCTAAGAACCCATTGCGTTGCAGTTACCAAATAAACGGTTTACCAATACTGGAAAAGAATGGTGTCAAGTTATTGGGTATCACAATAACTAGTGATCTAAAATGGAATACGCATACTGAAATAGTAAGAGCTAAAGCCTCCAGACAACTCTATTTTATAGCAAGAAACCTTCATCATGCTCACGTCAGTATTAAACGGGCTGTATACTTAGCATTAGTGAGACCTCATCTCCTTTACGCCTGTCCAGCATAGGATCCCACATCAGATTATAACAAAACAAAATTGGAGCGTGTACAAAGTCGAGCAACGCGCATTATAGCTGCAAGGACAAAATTTCAAAGTGACAGTGCTACTGCAAGACGTACATCTTTAGACATTCCATTGCTAGAAAGTTACAGGAAAAAAGTAGAACTGCAATTTCTATGGGGAATGTTACACGGTACTATTGATCTGGACCCATACGCAAGATTGCAAGTCTGTAGTCGAGGAGCAGAACTTGGTAGAGGATTAATTCTCAAGCCTCCATTTGCAAGAACAACAGCTTACCAAAATGGCTTCTACTACAGGACTTGTAATGAATGGAATGCTCTTCCTTTGGAGTTAAGGGAGATTCGCTCATTAGACTCTTTTAAATCTACCCTAAGCACACATGTTTTTGCATTACAAAGTTAATTCTACAGTTTCTTTTCGCTGATTCATTTTTATAATAACGCATTGAAGTGTATATTTATTTACTTATTTTCTATATTTTATAGGTTTACTAGGCCTAATGATTGTAATAATGTTGTTATATTTTATTGGATTTATTGTTATAAATTGGCAGTCACTAAGTATGTTTGGAGCTCTACTCTTTTCTGCCATCCTCGTGATACATTTAAACAATGAATGTGTTACGGAACAAATAATAATAAATAATAATAATAATAATAATGTTTGCGCGCTGTCGCAAATGTACTCTGACCTAAACGGCAACCTAAGCGTGACGCAGCCACGTTGTTGGTAGCTGTGGCATCCTCGCTTACCATCGCGCCTGTCCATGGTTGCTAAATGTACTTCGCATTCAAGATTTTGTTGGCACATTAAAGGATATTTTATTAGTAATGTATAATCTAGTACAACCCAGTGGCCCTCACAGTAGCCACAAAGCAAGTCGGATACCAAATGTTATGCTAATGCCACGGACAAAATGTTTTACGTGCTTTTTCATGAGCAGTTTGGAAGGTTTGGCAACAGTGTAAATGTAGAGTTCACTTCAACTCAATACAAATGTCATAAATATTTGTGATAGAGCAGAGTTATGTATATCCACGCAAATAGAAAAGATTATAGTTTCTTACAGTATGAATATAATTCCGGTCCGTGGTCGGGTTCTCGCGCTATCGCTTACGAAACATTTAGCACGGGTTAATCGCCTATACACGCTGACCGGAGAGAACCGGACAACGCCCACTTAGGTTCCCTATTATGATGATGAATGTATTACTAGAGCTATTGCCGAGTAACAATCAAGTGAAGGGCCAATTTCCAGACAAATCTACAGAACATAAGCTCATTTAGAAACAATTCAACCCTGCCGTTAAATGTAATTTCTTGCTTCAGAAAGTTTTATCATTACAGCACAGTAGAGTTACATAAACTTTGTAAGTAGGTTGAAGCTACTTGTTAAGCTAATTCTAGAAAGTAATGGTGATAATTTACAACGTGTTTCATTTTGTCACTAGGGACAACTAAAATAGTTCAACTGTACATATTATTAGCTATTACGTAGGTTTAAGCGTGCTTCGCCAAAAAAATAAAATGCAATTATTAATCCTTGGAGAATAAAACAGAAGCGATAAATTTCGCCAGTTTTAGTAATTGGTAAAACATTAGTTACGGTATTTGAACTTCTGCAAAATTAAAGTACCCTTTACTTCGCAAAATATGCAAAATTTTAAAATATAGCGCGCTACCAGCCCCGTTGGTGGAGGTGCCGGTCCAGACTTGAATTTATTCCATGTTCTTTTTAGTTTTGAATGTCACAAGATTTCAAACTACCAACTCGACATTTAAGACTGTTCATGTTCATTATTACTCGTGCTCAAACACAAGAAGATCACGTGACTGCTTGTTATAGAGGACACAACTCCATGAAATCGGAATTCCATTGCAATAATTTGAATATTTTTTGTAGAAATTATAATTTTTTCACTTTTTTATTTGATATTCCTAAGTCATATTCAAACCAGATAATGAAAGTAATTCGTTGACATTATTTGATTTATTGAGATTTTTAATTCCAATTTCTAATCTATTGTCAACATGACAATCAATACATATCTAGAATTACCAGTAAAGGAAATGGCAACGGGAGGAAATTACATCAAAAGCTTCTTGTCAAGTGAAATTCATGATCCATTCAACATGCAGCATTAAAAAAGTAGGTTTTTTTCTACCAAACCAGATTTTCAAAACCTTTACCCGCACAGCTTTAATAACTTGTAAATAATACTTTGGAATGTTTGCCAATGCCACCGCCCCGACGACATAAAAAAAGGGCCGAACCGCTGGACACTAAACTTCTACAGCACTTTGTTAATTACTTGGGACCATCTAATTTCTCGGTATGAATTATCTGCGAGTCAATCTTAGTTCATTGTTGTGTCTGCATCTATGTAATTAGATTTATTTAGTTGTCCTTCATTGTTAATTAGTTTTTTAACTGAATTTGTTAGACGTTAAATAAATAAAACAAAAAACACTGCTCACAAGCAGTGCTAGTTACTAACAAAAATAACGAATCTTTATTTAATTACTTATTTATTTGGTTAAACTATAACAAGTGTTTCATTAATCATAATGTTACTAGTTCTTCAAGTGACTGTACTTGAACAATCACCTTGTCCGACTTATCTGATTTACCTGGATAGACCAGTGCCAATTAAAAACTCCCAATTAGGCGCAAAACTATTTACAGAAATGTGAATTCGTATCATTCATAAACCACATCCCACATCCAAACTTCTGAAAGATGTTAGAACAAGCAAAAAATGAATTTAAAAAAAACACATAAATGTTTCAACTAATTTTAATAAAATATAATTACAAAGCTGTTAATTTGTTCTTTTAAAAACTACAGTAACTTAATTTTGATTCTACTTTTCTCCAATACAAACTTAATTTTTAAGCAGTTATGTTGTTTGTTTAGGGACTAACCAAACACTGCCTACTAGCAACAACAAACAGCGGCCACATTATACAATAATTAAGCGCAAAAGATTGGTAGGGGCTTTTATAGATACGGTCAAAATATTTTACACAGTGATGTACATGACGATAACAATCAGCTTTAGGGGCGGCCCCAAAATGGCGTCCTCATATTATGACCACCAGTGACATTTTACTTATTCAACATAAATTGTGCTATAACTCGATTAAAAGGGATTTACGGCTAAAAAATAAGAATAAAACCATTACTTAAACTATATTTAATATTGCTAATTAATATAAAAGAGGAAACAATATACAAAAGTTATCAAAATCCAACATGGCGGCCTTATTCATAGACCTGCGGCATAGTCGGGAGATAGCCAAGGAAAACTTTGCTTTATTTATAAAAGCATGAATGTTGACTGGACATAACCTAAGGTGATTTAAGGATATTACACCAATTAAAAATGCACCCTTAGAACCCTTAAAATCCAAGATGGCGGCCCAAAAAATTAAACTTTTTTAAAATGGTCTAAATTGACTGGTTTTCATTTTATGGGTGTAATTTCATGGAGTGAATAGATATTTGAGGTCTAAACTAAAGTTTTGTATTCGAAAGCCAATAAAATCTAAGATGAAGGCCTAAAGTATAAAGTTTGTTATTTATTCCTGGATGTAATTAAAATTTGGTTTCTACGCGTATATTGAGCTACTTCGAAGCTAATTCGAAGTAAAAATTAATTGAAAACGTAATTTTATCTGATATCCTACATTATACAAAAACTAATTCCAATATGGCGTCCATTTTAATTTTTTAAATTTAGTCTTACTTTCTTATTTTTTACTTTTTGCATGTACGTTGCAGACGCTGAATAAGAAAACACTGTACACATTTGCAATTTATACATCCTTAACCAAAAACCATGGTGGAGGACAAGAATGTTAATTTTGCTGCCTATACTCAGATTTATATTTTAAAATTAAACAAACGATTTGTGTAGATGGCATATTATGTTTTATTTGTTTTGTCAAATTTTTAAATATCCTGGGCAATAAAACTCAAATAATGTTAAACTGACCTCAAAATAACACTCGTCAGCTCAATCTACGAATAATTACCCGAAATTCAATAAAATCGGAGTATAAAGAGCAAAAGAACATTCTTGTCCTCCATCTTGTTTTTTTTGATAATTCTGTATAATTGTTATAAATTGCAAATGTGTACAGTGTTTTCTTATTCAGCGTCTGCAACGTTCATGCATAAAGTAAAAAATAAAAAAGTAAGACAAAATAAAAAAATAAAAATGGACGCCATCTTGGATTTTGTTTTTGAATAATGTAGGATATCAGATAAAACCACGTTTTCAATTAATTTTTATTTCGAATTTACACTTAATAGCACAATATACGCGTAGAAACCGAATTTTAATTACTTCCAGGAATAAATAGCAAACTTTATACTTTAGGCCTTCATCTTAGATTTTATTGGCTTTCGAATACAAAACTTTAGTTTAGACCTCAAATATCTATTCAGCTCCATGAAATTACACCCATAAAATGAAAACCAGTCAATTTAGACCATTTTAAAAAAGTTTAATTTTTTGGGCCGCCATCTTGGATTTTAAGGGTTCTATGGGTGCATTTTTAATTGGTGTAATATCCTTAAATCACCTTAGGTTATGTCCAGTCAACATTCATGATTTTATAAATAAATCGAATTTTTCCTTGGCTATCTCCCGACTATGCCGCAGGTGTATGAATAAGGCCGCCATGTTAGATTTTGATAACTTTTGTATATTATTTCCTCTTTTATATTAATTAGCAATATTAAATATAGTTTAAGTAATGGTTTTATTCTTATTTTTTAGCCGTAAATCCCTTTTAATCGAGTTATAGCACAATTTATGTTGAATAAGTAAAATGTCACTGGTGGTCATAATATGGGGACGCCATTTTGGGGCCGCCCCTAAAGCTGATTGTTATCGTCATGTACATCACTGTGTAAAATATTTTGACCGTATCTATAATAGCCCGTCTTAAAATCACAGCCAAAGTATTGATGTCTCAAAATTCAATTGGCCGCCATTTGTTTTTTGTGAATTTAAAAATTTGAATTTTTTTTTCAGTATGTAAAACAGTATCCCTACCAATATGTATTTTAGTATTAAGCCATAAATTGTCCAGAAACTTTGTAAAAAAATATTGAAAAGTCAAAATTCAGATCTCACTGGAGGACACTCTATGGGGCCCAAAATTTGGGGCCGCCCCAAAAATTGATCGTTATACTCGTACTTATAACACTGTAAAATTTGTTGCCTGTATCATTTTTTGCCTAATTTTACTATAATATGCCGCTTATTCCCCTGACTAATACAAGTAGTCCGTGGAACAAGCGTAAAAAATTTCAAATCCGGAAACCAGCACCAAAGGAGCAGGTAAAAGACGTATTTTAGAATGTTATTTTCACGGGGGACACGCATGGTAGCAAATAAGTCACCTGTCATGGCGTCCACAAGATGGCTGCCAAAATTATTCTTAAAATTGCTATACGCGTTTCCAAGCAAAGGGGTTGCTACCTGGTGGCGAAAAATGCAACTGTCCGATCAGTGATAGTCGGAGGAGCGCGCTATGCGCTTACCTGAAGAACACATGTCATTCCGTGTTTGTCACTTATAAATAGTACAATCACAGGTACATTGTCGTTGCTTTCCCAAAATGTTGTTAATTGATGATTATCAAAAGCATGGGGGTGCACCAAAATGATAAAATCGCTCTTTAATAAGCGGGATTCGAGACCATGTCCACCAGAATAATATTACTATATTCAGACCTGCGCCCCATGCACCCATGAGACACCGAGGATGACATTTGTATCCGTATTACAATTCTCTAATTGTAATATCATAATAAATCATTGGTATTTATAGGCTATACTAAATATAGGCTAACAGGGTACAATAAATACTAAATCAAATTCAAACCGTCAAGAATGTTCACAACTCATAGTAAACACACACATACAGTATCGCTCGCTTCTTATGGCACTTTTAATTGAGATATACTTCTTTAGTTTTATTATGATTTAATTTAATAATTAATTTTAATTTATTTAATAAAATAATAATAATAATAATAATAAAAAAATAATTAATAATTAATTTAATTTAATATTAATTAAGTCATAATAATAATAACAAAACAATAACAAAAATAATAATAATTGTATTAGGGCTTATGCACATGTCCCAACTCCTTTTCTACCTAATATAATTAATGTAGGCCTACATACACCGTTTACCGTCATTGTTCATTCATTACATAATATTATACATAATATCATAATAAATACGATTTATATTATTACAATAGAATAAGCATAATGATATGACCTACAAGATTTTAAAGCTGTCTGCAGAATGACGCGTCATGTCATTATTGACATACAAAACAATAATAAAAATAGGCCATCAGCTATTCAATAGGCCTACTTTTAATAAAATGTAGGCTATATTAAAAAAAAAAAAACAGTAGTCCAGAAGTGTATAGTAGATAAATATAAATAGGCCTACTCCGATTGCGTTTACATTGTAAAACGATGTAGAAAACGTGCAAAACAAGTGTAGGGCTATAATTTGCTAGAAGTCCTTTTGATTTTTAGATATCAAGTAAATTATTGAAATTATTAGTATTGGTGGGCAACATTTTCTTGGCAAAATATCATCGATCTTCATCTTTGAACATTATTTAGTACACTTGTTTATGTATTAAATAGTTTAACAGTGTGGTTTGTTCTTTTCGAGCAAATATCATCAAATAATCTCAATTATTTGTTGTAATTTAAAATGCCATTAAATTCCCGTTTTTAATAAAGCCGATCCCCAAAACTTACGAATTTAACTAATAAAATACGCGGACGATATGACATAATCAACAATGTTTTCGCAAATGATCAGAAATGTAACAAAAATCAAGTTGAACCTAACTGAATATACAGCGCCCGCCGTAAGCAGCTCGCCTCTATCACCGATCGGTCCGACATCTTGCGTTTTAGTGCTGCCATCTATCTTTGCTTGGAAACGCGTATAACTGAAGAAGTAATCCTCAGATTTGGATACACCAGGTATTATTTTGTTCGGTTTTTAATGCTCTTCAAAAAATGTCATTAGAAATTTTACCGTAAATACAATAGTTTTAATTATATTTATATATTATTACAATGAATTGCAATTATAGCACTTTTTGGTATATATATAATTATTTATACGTAGAATTCGCTAGATTGTCATAAAATTTTCAGACTATACTAAAATAACGCCAATAAATTCAAAATTTTAAGTCCAAAAACGAAATTCCTGTAACTTTTTGATAAATTTATTAATGAAATTAAGCATTAATTAAATCCCAGTTAAAAGTATCTTATTCACGTACCAAAGTCACGTAGTGTATCACACGAGAACAATATGACCACAATGAACCAAAAAAATATTGGTTCCAAAAATTAATTCCAATCACTTTCCTATTAATTAAATTAATTCAATCAATTAAAAATAATGGCAATAATCTCAATTAATTTTTTTAAATTAACACACTGTGGTCGACCTTGGTATCATTTTAAAGCTAGTTTTAAGACAAATAAATGTAATAGAAAAATTAATTGATTAAATTTATTTATCACCGAATTAATTACATTTTAGTTAAATTATCTCACTTTTGACATATGTCTTGTTATGTTCACCTAAAACTCGATCGATCGTCATAAAATTTTACCACTTTACTAACATAATGCCAATGAATCCAAAATGACATGTCACGAAACAAAATTCCTATAACTTACCGATTAATTAAGTAATTAATTGAAGAAATTCTTTAATCTCAATAATTGTTGTTTACAACCACGTAGCAAATACATAAAAACAATGCGAGTATAATTTTGAAAATAAATAGTCTCAAAATTAAGTTCATGCTACTTTCCCGTTCATTGAATCTACCACAAATTTATTTTCCCGTAAAATAAGCTTGCAAACGGTTCCTAGTTTGGCTGTGTTAATTTTACACAACAAATGGTGATTACATCAATTAATTTAATTAATGCATTAATTCAATTAACGGGAAAGTAGCTTGAACTTCATTTCGGGACTATTTATTTTTAAAATTATACTCGCATTGTTTATATTTGATACTCCTGTTGGCATTTTGTATGTGCTACGTGGTTGTAAACAACAATTATTGAGATTAAAGAATTTCTTCAATTAATTTCTTAATTAATCGGCAAGTTATAGGAATTTTGTTTCGTGACATGACATTTTGGATTCATTGGCATTATGTTAGTAAAGTGGTATAATTTTATGACGATCATTTCAATTTATTTTTAATTTTTTTTGGACAACAACAAATAACAATAGTTACAGGTTTCAACAGTTTTCACCGTGTAGTCCATTTTAGTTGTACACAATTATTAAACTTAATGAAGTTTACACAATAGTATATGTATAAATACTATACATACATTACATCTACTAATAACAAAATACACTACTAATAATACAAAATACACTACACTAACAATAATCATCTTTCATTACATTGTCTCTCATATTAGGTAATATATAGGCTAACTACCAAAAGCCAATGATACAGTGCAAGTTTACAATATTACATTGTTAATTAACTTGGATAAAGAGAAATGAATAAGAACATTAATTTCCAAATTTCAAATATTGTAACATTTAACAACCAACTGATTGAAAATTATGGTAGGTCAGTTGATGTGATAAAGTCATTTACACTGTAGTAAGCTTTTGTAATAAAAATTTTGTCAGCTCATATTTTAAATTTAATGTATTGAGGTATATCTTTGATTTCTTTTGGAACAAGGTTGTAGAGAATTTTATTTATATAATCAGAGTTTTTCTGGCCAAGGTTTGTAGAACATTGGCTAAGATGGAGATCATGTTTTTGCCTTGTGTTGTGAGTATGTACATTCGCATTAACTGCAAGGATTTGGATGTTTTTCTTAATGCTTAAGACTGATTTAAGAATGTAAAGACATGGAACTGTAAGAATGTTCAGAGCAATAAAGTAAGGTTTACAATGCTCCATTTGCCCAAGGGAATATAATGCTCTAATTGCTCGTTTTTGTACAATGAAAACTTTATCAATGTGAGTTGACATTCCCAAAATTCTATCCATATCTTAGATGTGATTCAAATAGAGAAAAGTAGCATTACTTTAGCAGTTGATACATTGCTTATATGTTGATGCTTTTAATTGCAAAACAAGCAGAGCTGAGTTTTTTTTATCAGTATCTTAATGTGAGCATGCCATGTTAAGTTTTTATCTATTGTTAGACCTAGAAAGTTTGTTTGTTCAACTGAGTTTACAACTGATTTGTCATTTGAATTTGCTAGGCAATGTATGAAGTTTAGTGATTTCTTTTTTTGAATTGAATGGAACTGGATAAAGTTAGTTTTTAGAGAATTAAGCAATAGTTTGTTCATTGTAAACCATTCAATAGACTCAGTAAGTCTTTTTCTCCCTTTTCTTTGAGTAAAACTGTATTCGCAGCCGTTACGCTAGTAGTAAAGTCATCAGCAAACAACTCGGCATCATCAATATTGTCAGGTAGGTCGTTAATAAAGATAATGAAGAATAGGGGCCCAAGGATCGATCCTTGTGGAACTCCACAAATAACCTTTTCAAATTCTGATTTAATGTTTGTAAATTTGTTGTTCTTAAGATCAGTCAGTACTACGCATTGTAGTCGGTCGGTCAGGTAAGATGTTAAGAGTTTCAATGCATTCCCACGTATACCATAGTACTCTAACTTGTCAGCAGTATTTTGTGATCAACACAATCAAACGCTTTTGTTAGATCACAAAATATGCCCAATGTTGGTATGTTTGAGTCGACTGCTTCAACAATAGTTTTTAGAAATCTACTAATTGTGTCACTTGTTGATTTGCCTCGTCTAAAGCCATTTTGTCTCTCTGTTATGATATTATTTTCATCGAAGAATGCGATCATTCGATTGAATATCAAAGTTTCTAATATTTTTGAGGCAGCTGGAAGGATGGATATAGGTCTATAGTTACTTGCAATGAGTTTACTTCCTTTTTTAAATATTGGTATAATTTTGGATATTTTTAATGCCTTGGGAAAGACACCATCTTCAAAGCAAGTATTGAAAATGTCGGATAAAGGTTCAGCTAGTTCATTTATACATTTTTTTTATAACTATAATCGACAAATCATCAATACCTGCAGAGTGCTTTGGCTTTAATTTAAGTACAATATCTTTTATTTTCTTTAGGGTTTGTTTCATACAAATATAGGGAGTTAATTGGGCTTTTGTTTGACTTTGATAAGTAAGTTTGGAAATTTTGATTTGGATTATTTGGATAATTTCTGGTACTTATATTATTTGTCAGGTAAGATGCTTCACTCGTAAAAATATTTATTCAATGTTGTGGCTACTACGTTGGGATCTTTAATTAATGTATTATTGTTGAGAAGAGTTATATTATTATTAGGCTTTTTTGGCTTACGATTTATTTCTTCATTTATTTTTTCCAAATTGATTGATCGATCGAGTTTTAAGTAAACATAACAAGACATATGTCAAAAGTGAGATAATTTAACTAAAATGTAATTAATTCGGTGATAAATTAATTAAATTAATTCATTTTTTCATTAAAATTATTCGTCTTAAAACTAGCTTTAAATTGATACCAAGGTCGACCACATTGTGTTAATTTGTAAAAAAAGTTATTGTCATTATTTTTAATTAATTTAATTAATTAATTAATAGGAAAGTGATTGGAATTAATTTTTGGAACCAATATTTTTTTGGATCATTGTGGTCATTTTGTTCTCGTGTGATACACTACGTGACTTTGGTACGTGAATAAGTTACTTTTAATTGGGATTTAATTAATGCTTAATTTCATTAATTAATTAATCAAAAAGTTACAAGAATTTCGTTTCGGGACCTAAAATTTTGGATTTATTGGCGTTATTTTAGTATAGTCTAAAAATGTTATGACAATCTAGCGAGTTCTACGTATAAATAATTATATATATATATATATATATATATTTATGCAGACATTGTATTTTCGGGTAGTCCGTGTGGTTTTATTATTAGTTCCAACGTTTCGGGCAGTTCTCCCTGCCCATCTTCAAGGAAATTGAAAACATAACTAATAATAAAACCACACGGACTACCCGAAAATACAATGTCTGCATATTCAATCCGTGAAAGTCTATATATATATATGCAGACATTGTATTTTCGGGTAGTCCGTGTGGTTTTATTATTAGTTCCAACGTTTCGGGCAGTTCTCCTCGAGAATACAATGTCTGAGGACGGACTACCCGAAAATACAATGTCTGCATATTCAATCCGTGAAAGTCTGCGATATAACATATATATATATATATATATACCAAAAAGTGCTATAATTGCAATACATTATGTTAATATATAAATATAATTAAAACTATTGAAATGACGGTAAAATTTCTTATGACATTTTTTGTAGAGCATTAAAAACTGAATAAAACAATACCTGGTTTGTACAAATCTGATGATTACTTCTTGAGTTACAGCAATTTTAAGAATAATTTTGGCAGCCATCTTGTGGACGCCTTGACAGGTGACTTATTTGCTACCATGCGTGTCCCCCGTGAAAATAACATTCTAAAATATGTCTTTTACCTGCTCCTAAATTTTGGTGCTGGTTTCCGGATTTGAAATGTTCCTATAGTTTTGGCAGCTTGTTCCACGGACTAAAGGGAGAAAGAGACAGACAAGAACTTACCTTCAGAGTGGCACACAGCATTATATTACACAAAGACGTAACTTGGCCCAATTATCCCCATGTATCTTGGTAGCAGAATATAATATTATGGTCTTCATAGTGAATAGTATTGTGATTGTCTGATTGATTGTATCAAAGCTTGACAAAATGAGGAGTGAAGAAAGTAGGAAGAAAGTTGTAGTTGACTTATGACTAGCTTCTGTTAAAAATTGGAAAATTAAGATTGAGATTGTATGGACACCAGTGGTGGCTTGAAGGTTCCAATATGTCTGGTGCCACATATTTTCTATACAACCCACCCGAGTGGTGAGAAGTAATTTTGGGAGGGGCTACCAAAAAAACAGGGGTCCGGGGGCTCCCAGACTTTTTGCCTTTAAGGTTATGTTTGGTGGTAATCTGTGCATTCTAGAGCAGCAGAATGCACAAAACAGATTTTTAGATTCACAATAAGAGAAAAAAGTGGGTGGGTACATGGGTGAGCTGGCATACCCACTCCTAGCAGGTACCGATGCCAGGGCACTGGTCAGGGTATAGGTCAAGCCGCCACTGTATGGACATATGTATGTGTAGCCTATGTGTAATGGACAAAAAGAGAATACTGAGAGTAGAATTTATTTGTAAGTGGAGATATGAGCATGAGAAGACCTGGTAGACCAAGAGAGAAGTGTCAGGATCAAGTAATAAATTATGTTGAAGAGAGAGATGTGTGTTGGGAAGAAGTACAGCAGGAAAGAAGGAAACGGCGTGAGCTGGTGGTAAGAAACAAAAAAGAAGAGGATGAAATAGAAGAAGAAATGGACGACAAACAATAACAAACTGAAGGAGAAGAGTACACAACAAACATGACAGGCCAATGTTATTTAACTCTGTGTGCCTAAGAAAACAGGCAGTTGGCCACCTTCTGACCTGACTTACGCTGGAAACCAGAGTAAAGAAATATATTTAATGGGTAAGTCTTAATCTGCCTCAAAAACTGTAAAACCCTAGATAAGTTTAGGAATCAACACATATGATCCAGACCTATAGCACCGAATGTCCTCAAGTATTTGGTGGAGGTGCCGGTTCTGTTGTCGCAAAAAAGATTGCGTGATGCACTACAGACTACACAATAGCGACACATTTAGTGAGAAATAATACAAATTTACTGATATTGAACTCCAGTTACGATAAAATTACATAGGCTACCACTGCACAAGTCTTACAAAATATGTATGGGCTAACATATTTTGCCAGCATCCTAGGACTTCTTTGGATACAAGGTTGATGTAATGATGAGGGGTTACTTACCTTGTTGTGCCCCACATTATTATAGTGACAGTTTACATTTGCATGTAAACATCTGAAAACTATGGTACGGCCTACAATTAAGTAATACGAAAGTGTAGTAACTAGTTGCTCATTGACCCCTTCAGGCACAAAGACTTGTGGGCGCAAAGATAGACGGATTGTCTCCGGCGATAATGTTTGGAGATCAATGAAACAAAATATGCAAGCTCTGAAAGAGTATTTCTAGACAGAAAATAGCAAACTTTATTAAATTATGTGTTATATATGGATGGTATGTATATATATAGTATAGTGGTCAAAATTGACAATATTTATCACTCACCTTGGAGTACTAGTGATTAACGAAAGAAATTTCTATAGTGAAGGTCGCGGGGTTCAAATCTCACTCACAAATGTTTTGAACTTTGTTGCAATTATTTACTCCATATTTCACGTTTAATGCCTGCCTCGCTAGCCTATTATGAAAGAAAAGATGTAGGTCTAGAACAGAGAGGAGACTGGACTGTGATGGAAGTAGAGGAGTGGTGGCAGGACAGAAGAAGATGGAGAGGCCCGTCTTCAATGCCGACCCAACGCAGAGCTGGACGTGGCAACAAATAATGATGATGATGATTGATGATATGAAAAAAGCGAGGGTCAACATTTGCAGCACGCATCTATCGAACTGCAGACACAAGTCTGCAAACACAACTATCTTTGTGCATATAGTGTTTACAGCCATATGATTTCTCATTACATTTGCTTGAAAATTCAGTCATTTTGAACGCGACACAACTTTGCGCTGATAAATCTTTGTGCATGAGGAGGTAAAACACCTAGAATTCAAATTGTGCACTAAATAAATAATAATATCAATAGTCATCGTAACTCAGTTCCAACTATGTCGGGTCGAGTGGTGGTTTTCCACCAGCATGAAACTCTAGATACTAAGTTTGCCAGACTCAGTGTTTCTTCCTCATCATCTAACTCTAAAAATAAATCAGAAATAAATTTGCATTTAGAGTCTACCCACTCAGTCATGTAACTGATTTTCAGTGGGCGACATTAAACCAAACCAAAGCGACCAAGCCAGCCCTGTAGGCCCCAAGGCAATCGATGAGTGAGCAATAACCAACCAAAGATCGATATTTGATATTTTTTAAT
>JAMZAV010008203.1:0-31137 GCA_024449915.1 Sweltsa coloradensis | reverse complement strand
CGTTGATGTCACATCAGGCTCTGACCCGTGATGTGTCACGTCAAGGACGACGACGACGACGACGACGACAACAACAACAACGACAACGACAACTACAAAGCTTCTTTCATATTTCCCTTTAATCTTTGATACTACACATTACACTATCGTCAATGTAACACGTCTTTATTTAGAATACTTTGGCAGATAAGAACGAATGTCTTTGGCGTCCACTTCAAGCATTAGCGAGTCCCCGTGGGATACATTGGAAAACATTTCAGTCAGGACTGCCAGTTATAGTGTCTAATCGTTGACATCTCAAACCTTAATTAGAGTGCTCGATCCATACATGACTATTATATGATTGTGTTCTTTTTGAGAAAATAAAGGTGAGACAAATAAATAAACGCGATCGGGCGCTTGAATAATATATTGTTGTTGACGTTACCAGCCAATAACTTCAAATTATCACATTCACAAGCTATTATTGACTTTTAGTTTTCTTCTGTGTTGCAAGCCAAGCAAGCTCGTGTCTGCACCGCCCCGTTGCGTGACCGTTCGGCAAGGCTTGTGACTGCCATCCATCCATCGCAGACATGCCAGAGTTTGATTGACATCTGCGGCCGGGAAGATCTCGCGACCGACACGGGAAGGATACGGGCTGGCACTGTTTTAGGTTTGTTATTTTGAATATGATTGCGCGACATTTATTGAGTCTGGGTAGGGTTCTAATAATAAAGTTTGAATACAATATTTTTAAATCCGTGGTTAAAGCATGGAGTTTGACAGCCCGAGTGGGGCGGTATAAACCGGTTGTATACGGCTACTAAAAATACCGACGGTAAGTCATACCGGTGTCTTCCCACAGTGCCGCCTTCCGTAAGGCCATCAACCTTTTTTTCCCCCTATGCCATCATTTCTACCTGTCGATAAAGACCATGTTACACGAAGCGTTGATGCCTAAGGGGAATTGATTTATTCCCCTTTTGGGCCCAACACCCTGCATTTCATTATGGAAAATACATAGAAGGTTTGTTGGCCTAGGGTAATAAATTTATTCGCGTTAGGCCAACAGCGTATATGCATCGTTTACGGTAAGGAGCGGGGTGCATATACGCTGTTGGCCTAACGGGAATAAATCAATTACCCCAAGGCCAATAACACCCCGCTCCTTACCGTAAACGATGCATACACGCTGTTGGCCTAACGGGAATAAAATCAATTACCCCAAGGCCAACAAACTTCTTTGTATTTTCGATAATGAAATGCAGGGTGTTGGCCTAAGGGGAATAAATCAATTCCCCTTAGGCCAACAAGTGTAACATAGTCTTTATCGACAGGTAGAAATGATGGCATAGGGGGGAAAAAAAGGTTGATGGCCTTACGGGAAGCGGCACTGTGGGACGGCTCCGTCATACCGGCACAAATTTGACTGAATAAATACGAAAGAACGAGTTATGTTCAAAGTTTTGTTGTATTTTAAATTTAATTTAGCTCATTTTATATTTTAATAAAAATCACATGCAGATACTTACACCACCCTCATTCGATAGTCGATACCCCCTCGCCGTTGACAACATTTCGGCTGCTCTTCTGAAGCCCAGCCAAAATATTGTGTAATTTTTCAAGGTCGATTGACACAGGTGTATTGTTTTTTATTTAATACGTAAAGCTGTGGTTGGCCCATGATAATAAACTTATATAAATCGTCTCGAATAGCCAAAGTGCATTAATATGAGACGTTAAGCAATATCCAATCAATCAATCAATCAATCAATCAATCAATAAACTTATAAAAAAAAGTATACATTGATACTTGACTTGTTTTGAGTCCACAAAAATACTTCACTTGTTTTGAGTCCACAAAATAAAATAAAAATAAAATTACCTTCTGTAGGCACATACTCAAACCGATGCTAGGTTGTTGTCACGGTCTGCTCGAATTATTATTTATTTATTTTTTACAATCCACATGGTATTCTCGGTTACAAATGTATGAACAATATACATTTAACAGAATAGTAACGAGAATACCAGCATGGTTGTAGAAGAGAAACAGATAGGGCAGAGCCCCATAGCATGGCATGCCTTATCATTTTGAGGCTCGAGAGAATGAAAACTCAATACAATGAAGGGATTTGAGCAGGTAGTGTAAACTGTAGGCTGTAGGCTTCTATGAGTAGCCAATAGCAATCCTCGTCATTCGGCAAAATAGTTATAATTTTTTTTTTTTATTTCGCTAAGCACGCACACTAAGGGCTCCTCATGCAGATGTCAATTGTCCGTCTTGTGACTATACTAGACAGGTTGCTCTGTTGTAATGAAGCCTATCAAACAGAGGCATATGTTACAGTTATTCAAAAGCACTAAATTGAAGTATAGCCATATTTGACTAATGCCACGGAGCGTACCCTCAGAAAGTCGGAACCCCGAAGCTTGAAGCTCGTGTTATCTTCCAATGCGACTGCCTATCACGTGGCCATAGATAGGCTTATCATGAGAAGTATAGTTTACCTTGAAGTTGGGTTGGTAGAAGTTAACGATCCGATAACGAAAACCCTGTGTCACGATAAGATGAGGGAATACGCTAATCCAGTGGCGTAGACAAGGCCAGGAGAGGAGCAGATACTATTCAAGTATTGTGGACACTGACTCTATTCGTGTCACGTCTGCCATCATGGCAGTGGCAGCCAAGGCCCAGTTTTGATTCTAAACATGGCGCCCAACACAGACCAATGGCAATGGGTAGTATTTTCGACGAAGTCTCTCAAAGATGCCGATGCCCATTATCGCAACTGTCATCACATGTATTCAACAGCATTGTCAATAAAACAAATCCACAAACACAGATTACCTACAACACTTCGAGCTTTGAATCTACACCCTTCCAATCCCCACCACACCACTGCGAAACAAACCGGAAGATTAAAAAAAAAAACAGATCCATGTAAGAATATATGAAAATATAAGCTTGGGCCCCGGGAAACACTTACGCCACTGCATCAGGCTAGAAGCAAACAGCCTAATAGGAAAAATAACGTCACATAATGAGTGACTTCATCCATGAAAAAAACAGTTTGCACTCGGCAGATTCGTGTCTGCAAACGAATGAGTGAGTTGACGTCATGCATGTAAATTGGACTCTATAAAACACAATTAATTTTCGTTTGCCAATCATAATAGTTCAGTTTGTGCTTCGTTGTTGATCACAACTTATTTTGTGTCAGCTATTGACGCGTTATATTATGCTACAGACAGCCAGTGGCGTAACCTAAACTCTTTAGAACTGCCTATGAGTATGTATCCTCGTACAATGGGGGATCTGGGGGAGATTGATTGGTGGAGCGTGGTTTTCGTCGATAGATTTATAAAATTGTGAAGGTTGTCACCTTGTTAATGTTGTGTTGTCAGTATCAAAATCTTGCCATAAAACTGTGCGGGCTGTGCCCCCTCCTCGCCCCCATCTGACCATTTTTTTTTTTTGTGGGGGACATGGCTGCAGTCGTTTATTATAGGGACTGGGAGCAGGCGCGTCGGAACGTTTTGAAGGTTGGGGGGGGGCAAGCTCATTAGTAGAATTCGTAGGGAACAGATGGGGTCTGGGGCGAAGCCCCAGCCGCTGGAGGCGTTTTTTGCCGAAGGCAGAAAAAATTTCACTATACTACAGTTATTTCGTCATGTTTTAACTGCACTCGGACTCTGTAAACGATGTTTTACATCAACTATCTGGGATCGAAAAACTCTAAAAATTTACGTGAAGTGGCCCGTTTTTAATAAATTACAACATAATTTTTATGTAATGACGAAGCATACAGGCAAACATATTTTTGTTTTACCCTCTTCTTTAAAAAAAAAATACTAACTGAAGGCTGTTTAGTACGTTTCATATTTAAAATTACGGTATCAATTTAATCTTTAACACCATTAAACACGAAACACTACACACACACACTTAAACTTTACTTTACACTTCACACTTCACACTACACTACTTACACTCTAAGAGGAATAATCTTCCCACAACGCATAACGATGCGACACGAGTGAACCAAAGCCCAACTTGCGTCTGCCAATAACTATAGCAAATCATTCAAAGGGATGTTTGGATTAGACGCGAGTCCGAGTCACGTGTCCACTCTCACTGAAGTGCAAGTGAGTGACCGGCACACAATACAAGACGGGTAGCTGGTTATAAAGATAGTCGGATTGACGGTTCAGGCACGGGGTACGTCAGCCAACCTAATATTCCTGCTATTGTTAGATTGTTTCTTCCTGGTAATGAATTGTTGACAGGATCATCCGACGTTGCTTTCCCAAAAAGTAGAGTAGAAATCTTGATTTTTTAACTCTAAAATCTGCCCCCCTATGCCCCCATGGCATGAAAGTTAGGGGGGGGGGCAATGCCCCCCTTGCCCCCCCCCTGTTCCGACGCCACTGACTGGGAGTTCGACGTACTATACGGAGATACACGCGCAATGTACTATTCTTTATCGTATTCGTATCGATAATCGGCGTGTATAAAAAACATAATAAATATCACACAACTTTGATGAGATTTTGAGGCCGGTAGGTTTGAAAATACTCGATTTTTTGATTATATTGCGTAATATGTTATTTATTGTGCTATGCTATGCTATGAGTTGAAGATTGAAGACATCAGAATATGTTATCTGTATTTAATTTATGAGTTGGTTAGAATTCATAGAGTTGGGCTCGGACCATTGGCGATTTGGCGTATAGGAACCGGGGGGGGGGGGGGGGGGGGCAATGTCAGAATTTCCGTAGTAAATGTACACATACAATTCTACAGTCACCTTGATAAAAACGAATGTTTGCCTCTATGCTTCTTATTACATAAAAAAATTAGGTTGAAATTTACTAAAATGGGCCTCTTCACGTTAATTTTTTTAGTTTTTAGATCGCAGTTAGTTGATGTAAAACATCGTTTACAGAGTCCGAGTGCAGTTAAAATATGACGAAATAACTGTGGTATGATACAGACCCCAGCTTCCGCCCATAAAATCTGATAATAAATTCCCCCCCCCCCCCTTTCAAAACGTTCCTACGCTCCTGGCCCGGACAACAAAGGTCCCGGGATCAATCCCCGGTGGAGGCACTTTTGTAATTTCTGTATAAAACACCGTAATATATATCAACAACTAGACATATTTTATGAATTACAGCAGAGCACTTGGGTTTAATCCCCGTTGTATACTTTTATTAGGGTAAAATAGACATTACAAAACAGCAGGGGACTGAACCCGGGACGTGTGAAAACAACTAATCACGAGTCTTGGCCTGCACTGCACTCATCGATCGATGTTTGAAACTAGATCGCACTTGGGCGCCGATTCCGAAGAGTGCGTGAGGCGCAGTGCGTACAGGGCCGCGTGTAGTGGTTACCCCGGGTAACGCCAAGACGCCGAGACTCACAGCGTTGCCATGGATACTGCCTTCAAGACAGTCCATGCCCGCCCTGGCCCACATACAAACTCGAAGCCCTACCTGATAACGCATGGATAGTGGTCAAAGGAATGAAGGCTTGGATAAAAGAGCATTTTGATTTCACATTATAAAAAAGTAACATTTTAATTTTGTAACTAGGAAAACGCTTAAGTCCCGCCGCGTTGTTGGATGAGCGTAATTGGTGCATTGAGCTGCCATGTGTTATGCGGATTTTCTGTTGTTCTGTGAAAAAATCATTACTAAGTTGAAGATTTTTTTAAAATCAATTTAAATTAAATAAAAAATAAACTTTAATTTTTAATTTTTTTAATTAATCGTAATTTTAAAAAAAATGGTAAAATTGCGATTTTCATAAGAAATAATTATTCGATTGCGTTCAAATTTCACAGGAATATATTAATTCATAAAATTAATGTTCTGTGAAAAACTCATTAAAATCGGATAAAGCATGTAGATGTTATAAGTCGAAGAAATTTTTTAAAAAATCGGAAAAAATCGTAAAATTGCGATTTTCATGAGAAACAATTTTTCGATTGCGCTCAAAAACGTGGCAGTTCTAAGTTCAGAGATTTCGAAGGTCTCCAGAAAATTTCATTGCAATCGGAGTATCGGTTTAGCCGGAATCGTGCTGACAAACACACAATAATACAGAAAAAAAAGAAGAAAAAAAAACATTCCGGATTTTTTTCTTCAGTGTAGTGAAATGGAATCTTCGCTTCGCTCGCTACGCTCATCCAAATAGTAGTAATGACCAAGTGGTATAGTGAACGCGGTAGCGGTAGCGGCAGTGGTCGCGGTAGTGGTAGTGGACACCGGAGATATAGTGGTTGTGGTGGTGGTGGCTGGTGGTCAGTGGCGTAGCTATCGGGTGGCAGAGGGTGCAGTTGCACTCGGGCCCGCGCCCCGGAGGGGCCCGGGCCCCCTCTCCAACTCCCATGTATGTCCCATTAATCTCTGTATGGTTTTAACCTGATAGTGACAAATTTCTTTTGATGCAAAATTATTGAGGCTACCATTTCAAATTTATTTCCTCCTCATTGACAAAGACGCAAAGAAGCATTGTCATTAAACAACACCTTGAAAATTTTGAACTTGTGTTGTTGGTTGTTCAAACAAAAATTCTTGAAACAGTCAACGCCGTTTCGAAACTGTTGCAATCTTCCAATCAAGATCTAAGCATGGTTTCTACACTTCTAAAAAATGCATATGACACACTGTCATCTCTAAGGAACAGTTTTGAAGAATGTAGAGGGGTAGCTACCAAAATGTGTGATAAATGGGGAATACCAGCTCGATTTGAATTTGAAAAAAACGCATTACAAAATTAAATCGGCATTTTGATGAGCTTTGTGTAGACGAGCGATTGACAAATGCTGAAATGAGCTTCAAAGTTAGGCCTAATTATTATTTAAGTTAATTCAGTTTCTACGCAAGTCTCGATGTGGTGACAAGCCAATTAAAGAAGAGATTTTCTGGCATGAACGACGTCGTGAACAATTTCCTTGCTATTCTTCCACAATCACTCACGATGAACTATATGCAGCTGCTATGACACTCGTTTCCAAGCACACTACCGACATTTCATCGAAGTTTCCCGGGCTGTTACTTGCTTTCCGATCATGTTTATTAACAGAGATTTTAAAAACAACTTCAGTAGGGCCTAATGGAACTTGCAACACTGTTAATAATACACAAAGCTGCCCTTTCTTCAAGTTTTCCTGATGTATGCACAGCTTTAATGCTATTCCTCACATTACCAGTGACCGTGGCAAGTGCGGAACGATCATTTTCGAAACTCAAACTAATTAAAACGTATTTGTGTAGTACAATGACTGGAGAAAGACTTCCTGTCTTGTCAATATTGTCAATTAAAAATCACGAGACCTGAGCAATGAACGTCAATGGCATTATAAATGTATTTGCAGAGAAAAAAGCCCGTAAGAAAAACTTCAAATGAGGTCGAGTACAAAAGCTGATTCTAAACAATTATCTTGTGTACTGTTTTGTGCGTGTGTGTATTAATAAAAAATGGGGTGGGCCCGTCGTGTCCAGTTTGCACCCGGGCCCGTAAAGCCGTAGCTACGCCACTGCTGGTGGTGGTAGTGTTAGTGGAAGCGGTAATGGTAGTGGTAGTGGCAGTGGTAGAGTGATAGTGGTAGTGATAGTGGTAGTGGTATAGTGTCGAAAAGAAATCCATCTTAGCCGAAGATCAAAGGTCAGGTGTTTTTTGTTTTTGTTTTGTACGAACCCTATCTGGGTTGTGGTTTGTCTTGTGCTGTTGTTCATGATGACGATTTAAAACCAAATGGCCATTATAAAATTTAAAAATCATTGTCAATTCAAAACAAACAACACAACAGGCTGTTTTAGTAAAATGAAAATACAAAATTTTAACCAATGCCGTTTCCTTACGATTTTTTATCGTAATGTGCATAACTACATTGTTTTGGTAAAAATGTAATACTTGTCGTCGTAGTCGATAAGGATAAGTAAAGTTCAGGTCCGAACTCCGAACCTTGAAGCGTAATTGGCGTTTCCTGGCTGAGTCAAGATGATAGGGATCTTCATGCCTCGCTCGTAACGAGGCCTTGACGGAGTGGGTCGGAGTATGCAACCCAGTGGCGTATCCAGGAATTCATAAAGGGGGGGGTTTTATCAATTTTTTCATAGATGTGCCGAAGGCTAAGTGGGGGGTCCGGGGGGCTTGCCCCCCGGAAAAGTTTCCTTTTTCAAAGTAATTTTGGTGAAAATGTGTGCGTTTTTCAAAGCATCGCACCAACTTTTTATCTAAAATCCAGTTTTTAATCTAAAAGTTTTCTCTTTCAAGGTCATTTTGGTGAAAATCTGTGCGTTTTAAAGCATCAAAATAACCAACTTTGTATCTACTAAAATCCTCTTTTAGTCGGATGGTAATTTGTAGTTATTTTATTTTCTCCTTTACACTTTTTTTTCCAAAAGGGGGGGGTTTTGTCCCCCCTCTCCCCCCCCCTTGGATACGCCACTGATGCAACCACCCACGTGCAGTGCACTCGCTGCACTACTCCTTTGTGTATCCCCTCCATTTGGGGGTTATTCAATGACTATACACTAGGAAAACGCTTAAGTCCCGCCGCGTTGTTGGATGAGCGTAATTGGTGCATTGAGCTGCCATGTGTTATGCGGATTTTCTGTTGTTCTGTGAAAAAATCATTACTAAGTTGAAGATTTTTTAAAAATTAATTTAAATTAAAAAATAAACTTTAATTTTTAATTTTTTAATTAATCGTAATTTTAAAAAAGAAAAAAAAATCGTAAAATTGCGATTTTCATATAAAAAAAAATTATTCGATTGCGCTCAAATTTCACACGAATATATAAATTTATAAAATTAAGGTTCTGTGAAAAAATTATTACAATTGGTTAAAGCATGTAGGTGTTAAAAGTCAAAGAATTGTTTTAAAAAAGAAAAAAACCCGTAAAATTTCGATTTTCATGAGAAATAATTGTTCGATTGCGCTCAAATTTCACACGAATATCTTAATTCATAAAATTATGGTTCTGTGAAAAAATCATTAAAATCGGATAAAGCATGTAGGTGTTATAAGTCAAAGAAATTTTTAAAAATCGAAAAAAAATCTTAAAATTGCGATTTTCATGAGAAAGAATTTTTCGATTGCGCTCAAAAACGTGGCAGTTCTAAGTTCAGAGATTTCAAAGGCCTCCATAAAATTTCATCGCAATTGGAGTATCGGTTTAGCCGGAATCGTGCTGACAAACACACAATAATACAGAAAAAAAAAAAAAAAAAAAAAAAACATTCCGAATTTTTTTCTCCAGTGTAGTGAAATGGAATCTTCGCTTCGCTCGCTACGCTCGCTACGCTCATCCAACTACACTGCACTGCACTGCACTTGGGCGGCACAATCTACACTCCGTCAAGCAGGCGCGTAGGAACGTTTTGAAAGTTGGGGGGGGGGGGGGGGCAAAGCCATTAGCAGATTTTGTGGGCGGCAGCTGGAGTCTGGGGCAAAGCCCCAGCCGGCGGAGGCCCTTTTGCCGGAAATAGGGGAAATAGGGGAAATCTTGTCAGGTATAAATTCCAACCGACCGCTGCATGCCGGATGGTGGGGGAAGCTCGTGGCGGGGTAAGAAAGTTGCGTGCAAGAATGGCACTGCAATCTCTAAAGTCTATCCATCCTTGAGGTACAAAGTGACCATCGGCGGACGAGACCGGGATCGGTCGTCCCGTCTATTGTCTGCATTTTTCCCTTTCCACCTTTTTTGGCGTGACCGAACTTGGGAGCGAACATGGGTTTGTTTCTACCTGCCTTCGCCCATTTCAAATCTATTGTGATGAAAATAATTTATTCAGCAAAATATTTTTTTTATAATTGCAAATATTTCATAACGTGGTTCAAATGTGTAGCTTGAGTTATGAAATGTGTTTTTTTCCCTAGTGTCTACGATCAAAACTGACTGAAATACATAAATATTATTATATTATTATATAATATTATCAAAATATGTTATAGAAGCATTATCCGTAACTCAGTCAGTTTTTTATCGTAGAATTTCGTCCAAAAAAATGAAATTCAAGACGCACGCTTAATATTTCAACAACGTTATTAGATATTTGCAATTAAACAAAAAAATCAATAAATAAATTAATACAGCAGGTATAAAACCCTCAGTTTCTAGGATGGTCTATTTTACGACTACACGCGACAACCCTTAGCAGCTGCCTCATACCCATACCCGACGCGTCCGTCGATGGTCACTTTGTACTTCATGGATAGATAGACTTTAGGTGGCACGCACTGTAAGTTATTTCGTCATGTTTTAACTAACTGCACTCGGACTCTGTTAAACACAACAAATGAACGTGAAGTGGCCCATTTTAGTAAATTTCAACCTATTTTTTTTATGTAATGACGAAGCATACAGGCAAACATATTCGTTTTACCAAGGTGACTGTCGAATTGTATGTGTAAGTGCATATTTAGTACAGAAATTCTGGGATTAACACGTTAGTTTTGCCTCCCCCCCCTGCCCCCCACCACGGTTCCTACGCCACTGCCGTCAAGGCATCATTGCGACTTGCGAGCAAGGGATGAAGTTGAAAATCACTCCAAGGAGAGATCTGCACTACATTACACCGCACTGTACTACACTACACTGCACTGTACTGGGGCAATACAAGTTATGAATGACACAGTTCTTCCTATATGATAATGGCGAAGAGACCCTCTTTTACGCCCCTACGATGCATTGCCCTACACTTGCTCAGCTGTTTTCAAATGATCACATTACAGACTATCTGCACACTCATCGGTGTAGCCTGCTCGTACTGTCTCATATGTATGCAAAGATGGTAATCGAGACGATGAGTGATGGACGCCTGGACGGCACTTTCATGAATAATGAATGATAATGAACAGCAGAGTTCAGGTTGCAAATATGACCGGCAAATAGAACGAGAATAAACTGCGTTGTTGCAAAATATGCGTAGGCAGTAAAACAGAAACAAAGCACAAGTTTTTAATGGGCTTGATATTTAAAGAATGTTTTTAATTGGAATACGTTTATTGGTAACAGAGTCTACATAGCACCCTATAACAGGTTTCACACAAAAATTATAATTATATTTATTTATTTATTGGTTCACTCAAATACAGCATTTCTGCCATTTTACATTGAGGTATAGTCTAAAATAAATTTAAAAGCATATACAAACATAAAACATATCAAATCCAAAGATATAAATTCAAAATATCAAAATTGACCGCCAAGGGGGTTTCACACACTTCTTCCATCAAGTAAAAGTATTTTAAATCCGTCTAGTTTCTTCCATCAGTAGTTTCTTTTAGCTCTCATCTTGATACTTCATTGTGTTCTTTCTTTCGTATCAACTTCTTTGACATTGATCAGCTGTTTATCTAGGTGCCCGTTAGGGCGCCGCAGCCAAGCCGCGGTGCGCTACACACTCAAGCACCTTATACACCAAGCAGAGTTGGGGTGATTTCGAGGTGTTACCCAGCCGTCATGTAACGTGATGTGAACTTGAAAACTATCACAATCGAGGGGATTTAGGTACCTGACAACACATGCCAAATTTTATTGGGGTACGACCATTCCTTCTTGGTGAAAAAATGTCTTCAAACATGCTCAAAATCACTTTAAGGATGTTAGCTACTGCTAGCTACTGCTAGCTACTGCTAGCTACTGCTAGCTACTGCTAGCTACTGCTAAACATCTAATACGTCGGCCCGCGATTCTGACCAGACGGGTGGGGCTACAATGTTCATATTTTACATGGACATTAAGGTTATAGAATGATAGTCTCTTTTGAAAAAAAAAGTTGAAAAAGTTTGTTGGAAGGCTTCCAAATAAAGGTTTTAAAATAAGCCTTAAACACTTGGCATATAATCAACAAGTAACCATAGTTACTTGACACTTGTTGACGGTATAAGCAGAGTTAGGCGGGAAAGTGCGATACGTAAACAAATGGCGGACATTTAAAAATTTTCTTCTTTGTGTGGAACGAGAAAAGGTGTCATTATACTCTCATAAAACAAATCAGAAACCGTCCCTGGCCTAGGCCCAGATGTAGAAAATTATTTATAATACAACAGTGTAGGTCTAAAGTTCCATTTGGCTATAGGACTAGTAAAATTCATACTTACATTACATGTTTGACAAGCCTAGCCAACCCTATGCCAGCACAACATTGTTTTGATATGAACTTGCTCAACTGTTTGTTTACATAATTGCAACAATCAAATCATTTCATACAACTTGTCTTTCGATTGGCCCGCGTTTATGAAGGCACTGCCATCTAGAATAAATATAGAACTTTTTCGAGCTCTTTGCTATACTCAAATCTTTTTAAAGTGTTTGGATTTCGTGATACTCTTTCAACCATAGGGGTTTAATATCAATGCTTTCAACTCACAACCCATGACGTTTTCCACGATACCGTTCAAGAATACCAATTCCTTCGAAAACGAAAACGACTTCGTTTTCAAATTGCGTTTTCAACTCATCTCCCACGAACTCAAGAATTGGGGTCCAGTCCTTATACCGTCGTTATACCATGGTTATACCACCTATACCCAGGATGTACATGAATCCGGGTCTAGATATTTTACATCCTATATTGTTACTGCTAATACCATAGAATTTAAATCAACTTTGATAAAAATATTATATTTTAGCAAATAATTTTGTAATGGAACTTGAAAAAGTAATGAGATCACACACATAACAAAAACTTGTAGAAATACAGCCAAACCTTACACACTCAAAAGGAATGAGATCTAAAAAAAGGGCCAAGCTCATCTACCCTTCCACATAAACGTACAGTGTCCCATAACAGCATCCTCGAAAAGCTTGGCAAAATAGAATTTGCATGTTTACGTTTAAATTAATTACAAAAAAAGAACTTTGATAAACTATTACGTTAAATTAATAATCGCAAATTCTATTTTGAAAAGCTTTTCGAGGATGCTGTTATGGGACACTGTACGTTTATGTGGAAGGGTAGATGAGCTTGGCCCTTTTTTTAGATCTCATTCCTTTTGAGTGTGTAAGGTTTGGCTGTATTTCTACAAGTTTTTGTTATGTGTGTTATATTTCTCTTGCATGTCTTGTTGTCCCTTATTGTTTCTTTTGTTTCACGATGATCATTAAAAATATTGAAAATATCAAAAGTCAAAACTAAGAATTAAGAAAATCACTATAAAAATGGAATTAAATTATTATGATCAGAGTCATCACGATGATCGTGTCAGATTTGCAATTATGCGTAGGATTCTGAAGATGACTAATGAGCCGTCTCAAAGTTCATGCATTTCACCAGATGGTGTCACCTCAAAATTATTTATGGGTATACGCTCTTTTCTGGGTAAAAGTACTTCCGATGCTCACAGCCCCGGAAAATTGTTCCATTCTTGATTGGAGTATTTTACTGAGTTTTAGGGATATTTTTAATAACATTTGTTGGGTGACTACTGACTAGTAAAGCTGTTGTGATTGCAAAATTATATTATGTCCTTGACTTGTCATTGGATTTCCTCATATGTACACCTAACATCGTTTCAGCGTATACCCCGATTTTTTAAATTTCTTCGGATACGGAGGAGGGTTTGCGTTGGCCCATAGTTTTTGAGCTTCGGAACATTATGTGTTTACTATAAGCTATAGGCTACTAGGAAAACGCTAAAGTCCCGCCGCGTTGATGGATGAGCTTTTAAAAATGTTTAGTTTGCATGGGATATCTTTACTTTTGCAAGTTCTTTGTTTTGCTGCCTACGCATTGTAGCTGATTGTTGTCAAGTTTCTTTTGTTACCTGTCAATTGGTATTATTTTCCGTAAAAAACTTATATTAAAAGCTTTATTTCTATAGATTTTGGCTAACTATTTAAACTTTTTCTTTTAAAAGGTACTACATCACCATAACCTTAATGCCCATGTGTAATATGAGCGTTGTAGCCCCACCAGTTTGGTCAGAATTGGCCCAAATGGCACGAAAATATCGCACAAAAAAATCAAAAAACTTATATTAAAAGCTTTATTTCTATGGATTCTGGCTAACTTTTTCAACTTTTTCTTTTAAAAGGTACTACATCACCATAACCTTAATGTCCATGTATAATATGAACGTTGTAGCCCCACCCGTTTGGTCAGAATTAACCCAAATGTCACGAAAATATCGCACTAAAAATCGAAAAAAAATCGTAAAAGTACGATATTCATGAGAAATATTTCTTCGATTGTACCCAAAAACAATACACCTCTAAGTTCAGAGATTTCGAAGGTCCTGTCAAATTTTCATCAAGATCGGATATGCCGTTTGCCTGGTAGAGAGTTAACAAACAGACAAAAAAACAAACAAAAAAAAACAAAAAAAAACAAAAAAAAAAAAAAAAAAAAACACCCGAGCTAAATTTTTTGGGGTCAGTGAAATTGAAGTCTTCGCTTCGCTCATCCAATAAGCATGTGGAGTATATAGATAGACCTTATCCTGCACATCCCGGCCCCAACCCGCCTCCGACCTCATGCATTATTGGACCCAGTCCACAGTCCCCACTCCCCGCCGGTATCATATTTGTCAAAAACGAGATGCAATTTAGAATTAGGTCAATGTTTTTAAGGTTGACAGTAGCAATTTCAGCAAAAAAAATCATTTTTAGAGGGTTTAAAATGGTTTTTTTATGATGATATTTCGATGTCTGGATATTCGAGACGACGAGTGAAAAAATTATGATATTTCTTTCATTTTCGGTGTGCAAAAATAAACAATTTACTCCAAATTCCAGTAGCCAGTCTTAGCTATATAAGACTATAGTTAAAACATATAGATATTAGTCACTCAACGCATATAGCTTTGAGTACACTAAATAGACAGAGCCTGCATAATGCATTTTGAACTTGTACATGGTGAGGGTCAATGATGAACACTCAAGTCACATGAATAAGTAATACTATGGTAAAAAATGATGCATACACACGTATTTGTTCAAGTAATATGGTCAAAAATGATGCATACACACGTACTTTAACAAGTAGTAATATGCTCAAAAATGATGCATACACACTCGTAGGTCTACTTGTACAAGTAGTAATATGGTAAAAAAAAAAAAAAAACGCATACATAGTCACATGTACTATGTAACGCGGTATAAAATGAATGATACATACACAGGAAACAACAGCTGTCGCATATAGCGGCTGAACAACTCGTATTTGGCGGACACAAAAAAGGTAGATGCCTATACCCCCGCCAGTTGCTGGATTAAAATTCCAAGTTTTTCTGCCCGCTATCCAAGGCCTATCTCCTTGCACACATACATACACACACGCACGCAACAAGAACACGAAACTGCTGCCTGCCTGCGTTTTATACCCATACTTACAAATATAATATATATATAATATAAACTTACTGTTACTGCAGAGTGTATAGTTAAACTTCCCACAAGTTTATACCAGATCAAGATTAGTATATTGTATATGAATTGCATTATTTATACATTTATCTGCAACATAATTATTATTGTGTGCACTGTTCGCGAAGGTGATTCGATCACCCGAGCATAGCTTGTGCGTGGATGTGGTATATGGGTTTATAAGATGGGTGCGTGATCAGATCACGTCGTAGAAAACAGTAAGTCTTCCACTTCTTTGCAAAACCTCATTATCATATCACGTCGTAGCAGTAATTTCATTTCAATTATTAATTTACGGGAAGGGAACTGAAATATTTTACTCAAATTTTTGCTTAAAAATGTCTGCCACCTCTAAAATCCACAATTTTTAGCTTAGTTGTAAGTTGTAACCATGATTGTCACCAATAGCGATGACTCAGCGTCAGCGCCATGGGCGTACATACGATAGAAATAAAGTTTTGGGGGGCCCATGCCTCCACAATGTTAAACATCCTCCGCTCAGACGCAATTTGTTTTTAAATTCACTCTACGGAACTAAATTGCCGTTTTTGACATTTGGAGTGTATTTTTCTCAATTATTTGATGGTTTTGAAAAGTGGATTTTAGTATTTGGATGTTGGATTCCACGGCAATGAAACAGAAAATATAAATACATTTTACGCAAACACAAAAGTAAGCTTTATTTTAACAATTAATGCATATTATAACTATCACAAAACAAGTTTTAGGATATGCTATTTTTCTGAACATTTTATATTGTTCCCGGGGGGAGGGTTGCTCCGCCCCCCTTTGGGATCCCATGCTAAGCGCTTAAATGATCTGATATTTTTAAGTTTTACTATCCTGAAGCTTTGCGACTTGCGATGTTTTTCTAGTGATAATCGTTCCTTATTAGATTTGAGGGAGGATCATCCCCCCCCCCCAACCATCTACTACCATCTTCAATTTCACACATCACACCCTTATGAATCTGAAGCATAAGATCCACAAACAAATCAAGCAGACGGATGCTGTATCAAATTGCAACAAAATTAAATTACTGGAGTTTGTGCCGTGGTTTCCGATGAAACGGAAGCTAAACGAACTTTCAAGTTTCAATAGTACAAAAGTTGTTCACTTGATTACGTTTATTGGCTAATTTTAACGTATTATACAATTTATTAGCATTTTGAGCTTGGGTATAAATAAACACATAACAAAAACTTGTAGAAATACAGCCAAACCTACACACTCCAAAGAAATGAGATCTAAAAAAAAGGGCCAAGCTCATCTACCCTTCCACATTTGCGCATTCTTAATTCATAAACCTACAGTGTCCCGTAACAGCATCCTTGAAAAGATTGGAAAAATAGAATTTGCAATTATTAATTTAAACGTAATAGTTCATCCAAGTTCTTTTTTCTAATTAATTTAAACGTAATATCATGCAAATTCAATTTTGCCAAGCTTTTCAAGGATGCTGTTAAGAATGCGCAAATGTGGAAGGGTAGATGAACTTGGCCCTTTTTAGATCTCATTTCTTTTGAGTGTGTAAGGTTTGGCTGTATTTCTACAAGTTTTTGTTATGTGTGTGATCTCATTACTTTTTCAAGTTCCATTGCAAAATTATTTGTTAAAATATAATAATGTTATCAAAGTTTATTTAATTTCTATGGTATTACCAATTAACAATAGGATGAAAATATTTAGTGGTCCAAAGACTTCCTTTTTGTAAACAATGTAGTCGATTATTGTCAAGTAACTATATTAGTCCGGATGTTAAGAGACTTGACCTTGCATTTTTTGATACAAGCAAGGCACTTGGCACACGTGTTCTAGGGACCATACCCTACTAATTTTGAGGTGGAGCCATCGTGATATCCCTCGCAGGGACCCGTTATCGCATGTTGCCTACCCCTGCTGGTTTGAAGGGTTGATTAGCACAACAATTCGGTGTTTGGTGATAGACTTGAAATTTTCACCAAATAGGGGTAACATTAGGCTTAACATACTGGCAACGGGGAACTTCGGATTTCTTCATAGTTTAGGGATGATAGGGGTTTTAATTTTGGGGGTTGAACATTTCGATTTTAATTTTTATTGATGACACCCTTGGTGTAATGTTGGACTTCTGCGTTAAAGTACTTCCCAAAATCTTCAATCAAAATGATGGTGTTTGAAATATGACTAGCGACCCCTAATTTGGTCATAATGACCTGTTGACATAATGACCTGAGTTATGACCCATTTAAAAAACTGTTAAACATAGTCGTGTGACCACTCTATTTAAAGCTGAGATGAAATAGAATAATATGAAATAAATTTCAACATGCCATGTTGACCTGTAACCTTTTTCGTCCTTTATTTGACCTTGATAACTGTTTCAGCATGAGCTGCATGACTGCATAATGTGTACTTATAGAACATCTAAATGCATGTGGTAAATTAACAAGTTTATTTACTAAATAAACTCAACATGTAATGTTATAAGGCTGCATTGCGAACGCTTTTTACTGTCACGTTGATGGATGAGCAGTTTTGTACCATTGAACCCTTTTTTAGGCCTATACTTTTACTTTGTCGTTTTTCAACGTATTTACATAGAATATAACATTTTAAAAGGAGTACCAAGTTCCTGGTAGATCGTTATGGTAAAACGTTTTAGAAATTAATAATAGTTAATGCGTTGTTGATGTTATCCTAATCCAAGGGTGAATCGTGGCCAATCAGTGGTCCGTTTTTCAAGTAACGATCGCTAGTTGATCATCAATGGAGTCAAATTAACAAGGAATTGGTTCAGGTTCGCTTTCATTGGGGTGAAATGAACGGTTTTTCTTATAAATGTACCAAAATATGACTAGCTAGAAGTGTACTGTAGTATAACGTTAATATACACAATAACATTAATAATACAAACCAACAAACAAAACAGCTGTTTGAGTCGCGCACCTTTTGGGACCATTTCCGAGAGCGCGCACTCTCTCGCTCTCTGGTGGCGCGGCAGTGAGTACATTTGCTAAATATTTTATGGACCCCATCAAATTAAACAAATTTCTACTCTTTTAGAACAGCCACTCGACCTCTCGTTCATAAATCTATGGCCAAAATGACTAGTCATCAACCAGGCTCGTCGTCCTTGTCTGTATTGGGGGCGTTGAGATCTTGTACCAAATTTGATCTCTTCCTCAAGAAAGAACTAGCGTCTGTGCTACGCTTAGATATCATCTGGGATAAGTACGACCCAATTAATCTTTAAATATGACACGGGACAGATATTTAGGACACTCGTAACTCCAACTACAAAAATCCTAAAGGGTGGCCAAATTTTCTACGTGATTTAGGTAATAAAGCCTCCAGCATATCAATGACAAATGAGGAAGGCAAAGAAGTCATTAACACACTTGATACCCTCTTAGTTACTACCACCATACTCAAAGCTACCGCTTATCTTTGCAATCAGCTGTGTTCCGGAAATGACTGGCATTGAAGCGCTATAGGAGCATCTGGGGACTGGAAGGAACCATCAGTATGTCGAAGTACACCATGTTGCAGCTTATCTAGGTAAATAACCGTATAGATTATGTTCTAAAAAAGGATACCGGGAACCGATTTGAATTATCTACTGGTTATTCTATAGCACTTCCTATGTTCCACGCATTTTCGGGATGGAAACCGTTTCCTCCTGTCGTGATGGTTATGGGGAAAAGTCTGCATTCGATGCTTGGAGAGCGTTTCCTGATGCTACAAATGGTTTCATTGCCACTATTGTTGGAAAAGTGGAGGCTGTCATTGAGACTTTAGAGAATTTTGCAGTAGTTTTGAATGACATTGGAGATCAATTTACGTTCACGTATCAAGAGCTACAATATCGTACGCTTGAGATACCCTAAAAAAGTGTTTATTTTAAATTTTCACTTTTTTGATGAAACACGTATACTTTACCGTGAATGAATGTCGCAAAATACTATTCACCAAGAAAAACAGACAGCTAGAAACGATTCCTCCGACAAAAGACGCCTTACATTCGACGCTCAATCTATCAAGGAGTACACGTCTGGGATCAAACTCTCTCCCTACAACAACAGCTGCCTTGGCCTTCTGAGTGGGGATGGAATATGACGGCAGATGGAAGGGTGCCAGTGTGGACCATTCTTCCAATCGCTTCTGAAGCATGTATAGAGTTTGTACGATGCAGGGTGCGGGTGCAAGAAAGGATGTGGAGGATGATGCAAGTGTCTCAAACGTTAATGAAAGTACACAGCTCTGCCAGTGCGTCGCACTTTGTGAGCTTAAGTAAAAAAAATCCAAAACTTAACAACTTTGGTTAACTGCATAAGTAATTAATAAAGTACTATAATCAACAATGGGTGTATTGTAACTTTCCTCTTAATGAATGTTTATCTAAAAAGTTTTACCATACGATCTACCAGGAACTTGGTTCTCCTTTTAAAATGGTATATTCTATTTAAATACGTTGAAAAACGACGAAGTAAAAGTATAGTAAAAGAGGGTTCAATGGTGAAAAACTACTCATTCATCAACGCGACAGTAAAAAGCGTTCGCAATGCAGCCTAATAACATTACATATTGAGTTTATTTAGTAAATAAACTTGTTAATGTATCACATGCATTTGGATGTTCTATAAGTATACATTATGCAGTCATGCAGCTCATGCTTAACAGTTATCAAGGTCAAATAAAGGACGAAAAAGGTCACAGGTCACCATGGCATGTTGAAATTTATTTCATATTATTCTATTTCCTCCCAGCATTAAATAGAGTGGTCACACGACTATGTTTAACAGTTTTTTAAATGGGTCATAACTCAGGTCATTATGTCAACAGGTCATTATGACCAAATTAGGGGTCGCTAGTCATATTTTAAACACCATCATTTTGTTTTTTGATGATTTTGGGAAGTACTTTAACGTAGAAGTCCAACATTACACCAAGGGTGTCATCAATAAAATTAAAATCAAAATGTTCAACCCCCAAAATTAAAACCCCTATCATCCCTTAACTATGAAGAAATCCGAAGTTTCCCGTTGCCAGTATGTTAAGCCTACTGTTATCCCTATTTGGTAAAAATTTCAAGTTTCTATTACCAAACACTGAATTGTTTTGCTAATCAACCCTTCAAACCAGCAGGGGTAGGCAACATGCGATAACGGGTCCCTGCACGGGATATCACGATGGCTCCACCTCAAAATTAGTAGGGTATGGTCCCTAGAACACGTGTGCCAAGTGCCTTGCTTGTATCAAAAAATGCAAGGTATGCCCCATATATATCCTTTAACATCCGGACTATATAGTTACTTGTTGATTATATTCTTGTAAGGCTTATATTGAAACCTTTATTTGGAAGCCTTCCAGCAAACATTTTCAACTTTTTCTTTCAGAAGGAACTGCATCACTCCCACATGACTAATCTTTGCTATTACCTTAATGCCCATGTAAAATATAAACGTCGTAGCCTTACTCGTTTGGCCAGAATCGCTGGGCAATTGAAAATGATGAATTAGACAGTAGTAGCCAGTAGTAACTATAACATCCTTAAAGTGATTTTGAGCATGTTTCAAGTCATTTTTTCACCAAGAAGGAATGTTCGCACACTAACCAAATTTGGCATGTGTTGTCAGGTTCCTAAATCCCCTCGATTTTGATAGTTTTCAAGTTCACACCACGTTTCATGACGGCTGGGTGACACCTCGAAATCACCTCAACTCTGCTTGCTGTATAAGGTGCCTGAGTGTGTAGCGCACCGCGGCTTGGCTGCGGCGCCCTGACGGGCACCTATATAATCTTAAAATGTTCATTCCTTTTAACTTTAAATCTGCAAATGTTATTTCACTAATATCGTTGTATAAACATAGTGTATGAATTTTGAAACCTTGGCTTATTGCCAAAAGATTATTTGGCATTTTTACTGACGTTATGGTAATGCACACAATCGATTATTATCCTTTCTTTTATGTTATATTATTAGTATTTATACATTTTCAATTCTAAATTTTTTGCTTCATTTTTGTCAGTTTCACCCTTTGCTCTAAAATGTAGACTTCTTAATCAGGAAAGAATGTGATTATCATTATATTAGATTCCTCTGATTAATGAGTTCTAAAATTTTCAAAACAGTGTCCTCCACTCCATTAAGAGGATTTGCGAAATTGGAATGGTGTTTTACTGTATGGGGTTGTAGTATTCACACCGTTGAACTCGGGGATATTTGACTGGGGCGCTCCACTGCATTGAATTGGAAACCTTGATCAAGGATCAAAAATAATATCACGGCATGCGAAATCTACAATTTTTACTTAAAACAAAATGAAGCAATCCTAGCACGAGAGAAATCTAGGATTAATCTTTAGTCAGGATTTCATGTGGTGACTGGTGAGTCTGTATCGGCGTCGTCATTGTGAATCATTTTGCAACATAATTTTCTTTGTTTCATGTTTGTCAAGGTAAGATCACTCCTCGACTAAAAGAATGTATTCGTTTGGATGTTGAATGAGGTTGAAAATATTGGAATATTGCAGATTAGAATATTGAATATAACCCTTTCTGCAGGAGTGTATCTCGGGGGTGGAGGGGGGGGGGGCTGCTAAGAGAAAGATATAACTGCAAAAAATGCTCCACAAATCACACATTGCAGGGAACTTTAAAAAAACGTATTTTTGAAGAGGATTTTATTTGTTTTTGAAATTTTTTACGTTACGATTTTCAGAATATATTAAAGCTGGGATTTGGGGGGGGGGGGGGCAATCCCCTGAATCCCCCCTGGATACGCCACTGCTTTACTGGACTGGTACATGCAGGTCATTGTGTACAACTTTCCTTCCTACTGAAAATCAGTTATTTTATATATTAATATAATATAAAATAACAGTTATTTTATATTATATTAATATTTTATTAATTAATAATAAAAATAATAATAATAAAAAAATAATATTAATATAATATAAAATAACAGTTATTTTATATTATATTAATATAAATACTGAGGGAATGACACGTAAAAACACACTGAAGTCAATCGGAAGGAAACGAGTAAACTGGTGAAGCTCCAGCAACCAAAAACAGGTGGTGCTGCTTACAACAGACACAACGCAACGCTCCCTCTTTGTAATGCATGGGAGCCACCTGGCGTCCTAGTATCTACGCGTTCCCACAGCCACAGACAGCCTGAGCCACAGACATGCAAACCAACCAAAGAATATCCTTGTACCATGTGCAAAACCCATACCCATACACAACGCAAGCAAGCTTTTTGTTACTAGTAGTGCACATCACCACCACAAGTATCAACAAAAAGATAACCCTGCCTGTTCGAGACGAGGCGTGGATGGTGCTGGTACCTAATAGAAATAGAATATAGTTTAAAATTAAAAAAAATCGTGTTTTGATTCTACCTACTCACATTACTGATTTTCACCAAACCAACCCTGTTGTCTCCAAAACAAGCTGGAAATTATTCCACCCGCGGGTGTATCGTTGCTTCTTAATTGGTATAGGACGTCGGCTCCAAAGTCACCGTTTACACATTCCTATGCCAAGAATTGATAAACTTAAGTCCATTCATCAGAAGTTAAAAATCTTCTGCCTATCGATAGCGGGATTCGACACTGGACTTCTGCATTGGATTGGAAGAGACTCTTCTAACCACAAGACCAACGAACCACACAAGATCGCATTTCGCTAGTCGATTATGTCTGCGCCTAAGGGGTGGGAGCTTGTTCTGCTTTAAATTTAATGTCCCCCACCGAAATCTAAATAAGAATTAATTAATTAATTAACGTAAGTCAATAGGTCTTTTTTTTTTTCGAAAACTAGTTTCCAGATCCCCACATTCGCCCAATCGTCGCCGACACTGTGAAGGTTTACTTATTTATTATTTTGCATTAGGCATACGCATGTCGTATTGGTGTTCCGGGCACTGTTTCTCAGGTCCACATTTTACAACATTACATTCTAATACCCCTATCATCTGGCATACAAAGTACCCTACACATACCTTGACCAAGGCTTAAAAAAGGGCAAATCACAATTACATATATAATACATCTTGAGTTATCGGTCAAATGCAACAGATCCCCCAGCCCTCACAATTGTCAGAGTTGTTTGAGCATAAACATTCACAATAATGTTGATTTTTCTAGTTTCCTGAATCAAGTTTATAGAAACATTTATTATTGTTTGAATACATTAATTCGTATTCAGAGTCTTCCTCCACTCAGCCACATAACTGTTTTTGAGTGGGGGACTTGAATTTAAAGCAGACCCCTGTCGATTTTGAAATTTACGTTATGATCATCATAATTCATAACTGCTACTTGCCTACACCATTGGGACATTGCCTACACTAAAACTGTATATAAGTTTGTTTGGCAGCAACACTCGAGAGAGAAGGGGGGGGGGGGGGGCTTCAGCAGTGGCGGCTTGAACCCCTGAAAACCCCCGGGGCCAACTTTATAGTATTACACCCACCCACCCACGCATGGGCGCCGCAGGAATTTTGGCAGGGGGCGTACATCACAATCGGTACTTTCGTTGGGCAAGCACAGGGGGCTTGGGGGGCAGAGCCCCCCAACAATAGCGCCGCAGGCGAAAATTTTGAAAATCAGGTTTTTAGAATGCGTTTGGTGGGTTTTAGAAAAAAGTAGTGGGCTGTCCTTTAGTCAAAAGCTTCAGATTCCCAACAATGAGTTGGGCGGTTATTAGTTTTTTTGATTACTGAGATAATATGACTTTACCCCACCTCACATCTTCCTTTTCGCAAGCCTTTTATTGTGACGATCAAAATTCGCATTATTCCATGGTGTGGTATTCTTTTCAAAACTCAAGACGAACTATTGCAGGTAAAAGACACAATAAGCTACTCATTTCGCAGAAAATTGCCAACCATTAAATTTAACATACGTTCATCAGTAAAGAAATCGATTGTACAAGTTTAATCATAAATCCAGACATTAAATAAGGGCAAATTAGCACTTCTGCTGGCTCGTGGCCATGAAGGGGGGGGGGAGGGCAACTGCCCCCTTGCCCTCTCCTGCGGGTGCCCATGCACCCACGTGATGGCGACATATTTTTTGCTATAGTGCCCCAAATTAGGTGGCCTAGCACACTTTTTCAGGCGAGCCCTTAAATAATATGCCGTGGCAAACAGCTAAGCATACCCACCGGCAAGGGCGTTTACAGAAATCTTGTCCGGGACGGGCAAAAATCCCAACTTGTACCTTCGCGGAAAAATTAGGGGGGTTTGGGGGGCCTGCCCCCCAACAACTGCGCCGCAGGCGAAATTTTTTATCAGGTTTTTAGAGTGTATTTGGTGCGTTTTAGAAAAAAGTAGTGGGCTAAATGCAACATCAAAATAATGTAGTTTTTGTGCAGTCGAACTGACATTACCAGAATATTTCGGCGACGTGTGTACCCTTCTCAATTTTTAATATTAATATATAAAAATGAAATGAATATTCTAATTCACAACTAAACTATTCTTAAATAATATATGCATATAAATAATAGAGTGGAGTTGATTTACCTTTACATTTATTTCATGTCATCGAAGATAGCAATAGCTGGATATACTGAAAAGTATTGTCGGACACTTCTTGGTAAAATAGCTTTAAAAAAAATGACGGACCAGACCGGCCAGTGGCGCAAAACTTATCTCATAGTTTTGGCTTTGTCCTTGATTTTTTATTATAATAATTAGTAGGTGCCTTACAATTGTTATTTATATTTTTAGGGGTGTTGTAACTTTCTATTTTTAATGTATTTCATTATTTTAATTCATTTTCTTACCACAGCGCTAACACAAATCAGTGTATTACACTTTTTCTTGTGTCTACTCCAGCCTACGCCAGATAGGTTCATACATAAACATTGGTGTGGTTTTCTTGTATTAATTCCCATTACAGTGACACCCTCTTTCGAATTGCCGCGTGTTTTCTTTTATCCTCTCTCATACTTTTTCTCAATAATTTCTTTCTTTGCCCCTCCACCCCCTCCAACCCCTCCCAGGCTACTGGACTTAGACCATCTATACCCTTCGGGTAGACGGATAGCTCGGCAATATTTGTGAAGCCGACCTACGGCCAGTTCCAAGAACTAGGTGGTGGCAAAACATTGCGCGCGCTGCGTTTGACTGTACGTAAAGATATACGTATAAAGACTAAAGAGCTGTAAAACAATGTGAATTTTCATTCCACGTGTAAATATTTTACTGAATTTATTTTTCGTAATGTAGGACACTATTTTACTTTAGATTATTATTGTGGTTATTTTACCAAATACATATTTCAAGTGAACATAGACCTGAGAAAGCACATGGCCTGTCATGAACATAATATGCCTTATACTTCTGGTATTGGCTGTTGAAGGCGATTTGGTATTATTATATAAATAAAATACAGTATAATGTATAAAGTGAAATCATTTTTATAGCTCTCTATAGTGCAAAATATCATTTCGTATTCATATGCATAATTATTGTTTTGAACTGTTTTTCACAACAAATTTTATATTTGGATGGAAACAGGCCTAATTCCTTTAAAAAAGTGCAGGCCAATATTCGTTCTTTTTATTATTTTGTAGGCCCTCACTACAGCCAAACAATAACAAAGTGATTTTGATAATGGTGACATCTGGTGTACCCTCCCCCCACCACCACCCTATTCCTCAACAAACAACCTTACCTTGCATAATAGGCACCTTTATCAAATATTGTTTAATTTTTAATTTAATAATTAATAATAATTAATTAATTTAACATTTTAAAAGTGTTACAAAATTCTGTTCTATATTCTACTATACCTACTCATTCAGCCATTCCCCCCTGAAACCTATTTGCAAAGGGTTCCATAATATGTCATCTTGGGTTTTTAATAGAGCGCAATAGGTTACTAAACTAAAATGACACTGTTTACAAATTATATATTTAACCATGAAAACACGATTTTTTAAAAGCTTTTTATTCTGAAATTTGAGAAAATTTGCGTTTTGGTGAATTCCGCTTCAACCTGCTTATTTTTTGTTTCACATAGACTATACTATTACTATAGCATTACCAATCTAAAATGTGCATTTAGAAACTTGCACGAATAATATACACTCTTAAGTCTTAACACGCAAAAATATGCGTTCCGAAATTACACCTTCTCTTGGTAATAAGCATATTTTGACCAAACCACATGCTAAATTACGTAATGATTTACAGAAAACGTAGCTGAGTATACCTACGTCAATGACGGCCAATTTTATACCAAAATCCTCTAAGGTCACGGGGCTCAAAGATTGTCCCCATGTTATTTCTTATGTGAGATTTACCGGACGTCTAGATAAAAAATTAACAAGTTTGGAAAATTTTCTGGTAACGGTGGACCAACATTTGTTCTGTTTTAAATTCATAACTAGTTAGTCAAAATGAAATATATTTTTGAGTTTGGTGGGTGAAGGGTGAATACCCCTTTAAGAAAAAACATTTCCTTCCCGTAAATAAAAATAATATATAGTAAAGATGATGATGATGATGAAGATGTTGAAATCTGGCATATTTCCGCCAAACACATAGAAATAAATTTCTATCGGAATATGGTTAAAAGAAATTAAAAACTTCTTAGATGTGTTGTCCCAAGGAATAAATATGCATAATACATTTTAAGAAACCATCACATTGTCGAAAGTAACGAGAGATTCACGACTTCTAGTACGCGAAATTACTGAACGTTTAAATGGTACTACGCGCTTCTTGCCACCACCGACTTCCGAGAATCTCCCCCTTTCTCTCACTCTCTTTGTTCCCAGCTCGGCTTCAACCGCAGCAACGGCAGGTATAGGCGCGCGCTCTGTCCACCCGATATATGGTCTAAGCTAGGAGCGGCCGCTACCTTGCTCCCGTGGGGTGGGCGCTACTGTCCTGGAAGGTCTTGTCCTTGTGCTCGATTGGGGTTTTTAACAAAAATGTTGGCTCAAGAAACCGAAAAAATAGGACTGTCAAATGTTAAAAGCTTGGCCAGGGATCCTGGCCCCCCTCCTCCCCACCCCCTGCGGACACCCATATCCACCCGGCACCACTGGTAGTAGTGGTTACAGAAAAAAATATTAGATGCTTGGTGGTACCGCGCGTTTGGGTGACTTTGTTCTTTTTCAGTTTATTTGGCACGATCTTTTGAGCGCGCATTTTAAAACCATCACAATAATTACATTCCCATCTGACACGAGTATTGGCTTGTTCGGGAAGTTTTCATCATATAGGCATGATACTATTTCTTTAATAGCTCATATTTATGCAGCAAACACTCAATGATTAATAGGCCTACTTACTAACGTCCACACAACGACCGTCCACCCCCCACCCACCACCCCCACCCACCCTGACCTGACCACCCACCCACCTATTTCTCGCGGGGCCATGGCCCCGAATTTGTATGGTCAGGCCGCCACTGGCTTCAGCCCTTACATCACGATCCACCTCGGGGGATTTACAGATTCACCCCAGGGTCAAAAGTAACATATTTTTGACACCTGTCACCTTTATGTTACATTACCTATAATATTGTTTAATTTAGTCATAATAATTGTATGCAATAGTTTGTTTCACCAATACAGTCAATATTCCCGAATTGACTGAATGAATTTCTTCATGCAATAAAATAACGTTCCTACAAGATATTGACGTGAACATAATAAATTGCATGTTCACCCTAAACTAATGTTACATAAGTGTGTTGTGCAATGTGCATTTTGCATGGCTTGAACACTCTTTCCCAATAACGCTACTGAAATGTTTGATTTGCGATAGAATTGGCATTAATCTAAACCCTACATACTTAGACCAGACCTTGCTCAGTGATGCGCACGACACCACTAATTTGGGTGGTGGTGGTGGTGGTGGAGGTTGGGGGGGAGGAATCCCTGACGTCCTGGCATGATGGGGTTTAATTAGACGAGCAAAGCTTAAATTGTCAATAATTGTAAAATATCAAAACATGACGCCTGTCATGTCAATGTGCGATTATCTGTTTTCAAATTGTTTCGAATTGCAATAATTTTAAATTTTTTCACATCTGCAACATTTTAAGTCGTTATCATTAAAAAAAAAGTTGAACAACATCTTGCTATCGTGACTTAACTGTTAGCTGATGTCACTGGAACACTTTCTATGTCATTGTCTTTGCTAGAACGTTGTACTGTGATGTGTTTCGTTCAATTAATTAAAATCTGCTGAAAATAATAACGTAGGAAATGCATATTATTAGTTTTAAAGGTAATCAATCATAATTCATACTAGACTTAAAGTCTGCTGGTTGGAGTCTCATAAATTGGCAACAGACACGCGGACTCAGTCAAGGACAAGACGCACATACGTGGTGGCACCTGCTACTGAGTGCTTGGCTAGACTCACCTCCTGCTCAAGGTGGGGGATTATGCATTTCGTCACGTTCGTCAGCGAAAGAGGTGTTTACTTTTTTTCACATCATAAAAATAATATTATTTGGGATGGAAGTTTTTTTCTACACAGTTATAAATTTATCAAACAAGTTAAAATCTCTACATAACATAAGTACACATGTATTTATATATATATATGATAAAAACAAGGATCTTGGGTAAAACCGCGTCGAAAATATATATATGTCTATCTATCCTATCCTGTTATAATCTCATTACAAATGAGTGCGATATATATAAAACAACGGTGACATAAATACACATAAAATAAAATAAAACACATTTCGAAATAGTAGCTGGTTCTACTTAAACAACAATGTATACAAATACAATAATTATAATATCATATTTCAAATTGTACATTCAAACAGTGTAAACTAAAAATGATTCGAAAATGAATTTACTGAATAAAAATAATTCAAATACAAAATAATTTTCAAACAAAAATAAAAAACAAGCAGTGTCAGCAAGAAAGAGTTTGGTTTTGTAACTGGCTACATTACAAGGTTACATTGCATGCATGCAGGGGAAACAGGCTTGTTGCTATATTTAAAAACTAGGCCGCTTCGCGAACGCTTTTTTTAGTCGCGTTGATGGATGAGCTTTTTTGTAAGTTTTTCGTTTGCGTGGGATCTCTTTAATTACTTTTGCAAATCTTTTTGAACGCATTGTAGGTGATTGTTGTCAAGTTTCTATTGTTACTTGTTAATTATTATTATATACATCAAAAAACTTTTAAAACCTGTCTCGATTAGTCAAGTTGCATAAATTTATTTCTATGGATTCTGGCTAACTTTTTCAACATTTTCTTTCAAAAGGGACTACATCAAAATATGAACGTTGTAGCCCCACCCGTTTGGTCAGAATCGGCCCAAATGTCACAAAAATATCGCACTAAAAATCGAAAAAAATCGTAAAAGTACGATATTCATGAGAAATATTTCTTTGATTGTACTAAACTAGGAAAACGCTTAAGTCCCGCCGCGTTGTTGGATGAGCGTTATTGGTGCATTGAGCTGCCATGTGTTATGCGGATTTTCTGTTGTTCTGTGAAAAAATCATTACTCCGTTGAAGATTTTTTTAAAATTTAATTAATTTTTTTTTTTAAATAACAAATTTTAATTTTTTTAATTAATCGTAATTTTAAAAAAGGAAAAAATCGTAATATTGAAATTTTCATAAGAAATAATTATTCGATTGCGCAAAAATTTTACACGGTTATATTAATTCATAAATTTAAGGTTCTGTGAAAAAATCATTACAATAGGACAAAGCATGTCGGTGTTATAAGCCGAAGAAATTTAAAAAATCGAAAAAAGTCATAAAATTACGATTTTCGTAAAAAATAGTTTTTTGATAACGCCCAAATTTCACATGAATATATCAATTCATTAAATAAAGGTTCTATGAAAAAATCGTAAAATTGCGATTTTCATGAGAAATAATTTTCCGATTGTGCTAAAAAACGTGGCAGTTCTAAGTTCAGAGATTTCGAAGACCTCCATAAAATTTCATCGCAATCGGAGTATTGGTTTAGCCGGAATCGTGTTAACAAACAGACAAAAATACATAAAAAAAGAAGAAAAAAAAACATTCCGGATTTTTTTCTCCAGTGTAGTGAAATGGAATCTTCGCTTCGCTCGCTACGCTCATCCAAAAACGTGGCAGGTCTATGTTCAGAGATTTCAAAAGGTCCCCTCCAATTTTCATCAAGATCGCATATGCCGTTTGCCCGGTAGAGAGCGAACAAACAGACAAAAATACAAACAAACAAAACAAAAAAACAAACAAAACACACAAACCAAAAAAAAACACTAAAGCAATTTTTTTTTTGGGGGGTGGGGGGTCAGTGAAATTGATGTCTTCACTTCTCTCATCCAATTAAGTGTTCTGCAATCAATATAGCGTTATAATCTGTTTAGTCAGTCAAAGCACTATAAAACCTAAGCTAAAGTCTACTTTTGCTGAGGGTGTGTCCCCCCACCATCTCCCCCGCTCTCTTCTAATAAGTTGCATTTTGTTACGTAAGCTTCGTCATGGTTTAATTCTTTCTTATAGGTAGATTGACAACAACAATTAATATAGAAATTCTTTGCCTCCGGCAAGTGGGTCGTACGTAATAAAAATACTGTGATTAAAAACAAACATGACAGTATTACCTAAATGGTAACAAGCAAACACCGGAAAACGAAATAAGATTAAAAGTTGTGCAAACATCTCCATTATTAGCACATTTATTTTAGTTAAAGTTTTTAGTTTGCGTAGGACCCGCGGTAGGACCGCTTTTCCTTTGCAAGTGCTTTTTGAATGCATTGTAGGTGATTGTTGTCAAG
>JAMZAV010008202.1:0-53413 GCA_024449915.1 Sweltsa coloradensis | reverse complement strand
AGAAGTATCTCGTCTGGATTTTGGGGAACATGGATATGGAAGCAGAACGGGTGCATGAGGTGTATAGTTTATTGTGTTGTAAGATAATGTTAGAATTGTGGGGAAAATGTCCTGCATGACTTCCGTCTGGAGGCCCGCCATCACATGATTCGTACTGCTTGCTTTGTAGGATAGACACGTTCCGCATGTGGGGAGGCACCCCAAAAAAAGGCCATAAAAAATATGGGATTGAATGTGGGCATGATAAACAAGTTTTAGCATGGGGGGGTAGGGCTCATTTTAAATTTTTTGGGGTCAAGAAGAACAATGGAATGTTTTTGCGGAAACGCAAAAAAAACCGGAAGTAGTCATATTTTATTTATATGACGTCAAGATTACGAGTATTAAGTGAAACGATACATTTTCTAATGCAAGAAACGGATTTTAGTCTTCTACAAGTTTTATGTATTATTTTGTGGATTTCCTAGGGCTAGCCTACCGACTGAACTAGGGACCAGGTTTGTCACCTACCAAGTTCAACGACGATTCTTTATGACGCGAGTTTGTACATAATAGTGTGAGAAATCTGGTACTGTTGAAGTGGAGGACGGGCCAGATGGGCATGTACTGAATTTTGATAACCAGGAGGTGGACAGTGATGTATTCTGGTCCGAAGAGGCCACAAAGTTTCTGATATTTTTATACCCTCAATTTAGACAGAAGGTAACCGACAGAACAGACATCCTCGTAACGGTAACACACACAAAACAAAACACATTCAGTAGTAACAGAAGCCAACTCTTTGTACTGTGGATACCGAATAAGAACAGAACGAAGAGCGGAGACAAAACACGTCCGCCTGCATTGACAGCATTGACAGATACACAACGCCGTTGGGCAAATATTGAGAAGGAGCTTAATGCTATTGTATTCGGTTGTGAAAGGTTTACCAGTATGTCTACGGTAAGAGAGTGAATGTAGAAACTGACCATAAGCCATTGGAAATATTGTTTAAAAAACCTTATCTGAAGTTCCCATGCGTCTGCAAACGCATGATGTTGCGAATTCAAAAGTATGATTTTAATTGTTAGTTACAAAACCAGGCAAAGAAATGCATGTAGCTGATGCATTGTCTCGAGCATTTCTTAATGATACAGATGTAGATGAAAGGTTTAGAACAAGAGGTTCAGTATCAAGTGAATGCTATGTTCTTAAGTAATGTCTCAGTATCACCAGATAAAATTGCATGAACTTAAAAGGGGGGAAAAAGAACACGATGATGTGTTATCTAAAACTTAAACAATTGTATTTTAGAGGATGCCTACTAAAATCGATGAAGTAGAAGAGTGTCTTAAGCCATACTGGAACTATAGGGAAATGATTGTTGAAGAACAGGGATTATTGTTTAAAAATGATCTCATCATAGTACCAAGTACTATGAGAAAAGAAATGCTTAAAGTCATACATGATGGGCATTTCGGGATAGAAAGATGTAAAGAACGTGCTAGGGATGCATTGTTCTGGCCGAATATGTCAAAGGATATTGAAAACCTTGTCAACAACTGTTCTATATGTCAAAAATATCGTAACAATAATGTAAAGCAACCTTTGTTACCCCATGAGGTGCCAGTATAGTTTCGCAGATATTACCATGGAGCAATATACATATTTTATTAAATATTACAAAATAATGAAAAGCCTTCATTGCAATTGTTTATTTATCAAGATGCATTTGAAGTTGTGAAACCCTTGGGATCAGCTATAGGGAAGCCTCACGTGACGTCACAGCTCGCCGGCAAGTGGCCGCGAATCGAATTGATGGACAAGCAGCCTCATTTTGCAAGTTGCCGCCTGGTGAACGGCTCAACAAAGATCACGCTCTAACTTTTATCCTCTTTATTATTTGGACAAAACTTAAGAGAAATAATATTTAGCAAACAAATGATTTCTTCTAATGGCGTTTATCTCAAATTTTTTAATAGAACCGTTAGCTTGTTATAACAAGTAACGCATTATAAATGACATAATTATCAACAACTTTACGTCTTCTCAACGGGGAGCGGTTTTCATTTTAATGACACGAAAAACTGCTGCAGCGTACAAACTTATTTTTGAATATTTGGTGTTGGTCTACCCCAATATAAATTTAAAAAGTGTTCTCTGTGATTACGAGGAAGGGTTGAGGCGCGCCATAGAAGATATCTTCCCAAACACAAAGATGCGTGCCTGCTGGTACCACTATTCGCAGGTAATACATAGACCTCTCAGTAAATTGACTAATTTGCGTAGTAATATTGATTGTGAACATGTGTGCGTGTATTTATTTATTTATAAATAAGCCGATTGGTGAGAGACAACGTATTCCAAAAGGATAAGTTTTCTCAATAACGATAACAGAAAGAACATAAAGGTGACGGAACATCAAAATTACGTAAAGATCAAATGAGAAAAAAAAGAATATGATAAACTAGGAAGAGCCTGATGAGCTTCTTCCTTTCTGTTAAGATACTAAAAACCAAGGTAAAAATATTCAAAAAAACAACGTTAGGGTTTGGGGGTACAAACCCTATCGGTCACTAAAGAAACGGAGGGTCTTCACTGGGTCAGAGCCTCAGAAATGGTCGAGGATGAAGAGAAATATTGGCTTCGCCAAACCAAGTACCGGCAAATGTCCGAAGACCTAACAGCTAAAAGTGACCCCTTACCAGCAGAAGTAAAACAAGTAAAAATAGGAGAGAAAGAGCTGGGAGAGGAAGAGAGAGAGGAAGAGGATAAAAATCACTCGCGCCATCGAAGCTGTTCATCTCGACAACAGACAAAGATTATCTGTACGACGAGTTGTATGTGGGTGAAAAATGTACCAAGAAGATGTTCCACTTCCTAACTTGACGCAACTCTTATCACATTTCCGTCAGCAATGCTTACAGCAAAAGAGCACTTTCAATCATGAAGAATGCTTGGAGAGATACAAGAAACATGATCTGTAGATTTGATAAGCTGCGAAATTCAGACAAAAAATATTTTTACAATGTCTTGTGCAAGTTTTTACCACTTTGTTAAAACCGGCCAGATATTCTCGAATCAGCACGTTCAGGTAAAAAAATACGATTGAGTGCAAATGATAAAAAAATTAAAATCAACATAGGAATTGAAGTTACTTCCAAGCATAATTTTAGGCACTAAAAATAAAAACTCTGGGCTTATCCTAAATTATTATTCTCAGCTTGAATAGACGTACTATTACTGCAAATTTCAAAGAATGCAAATAATTAATCATAACTTAAAGATTACAAACCAGTACCTTTTAGGAAAAAAAGAATAAAAATTGATTCAAGACTATTTATGTACCTAATTACCTCATCCATACTTATAGCATAGCAGGTCTACAATTGGCAAAACAAAATATGTGAAGTATAGTCTGAATGTACATAGCATCCCTAATCATGATCGTGAAATGTGTGTTCTTTAATTTTGAAAGTCAAATTAAGCTCCCCCCACCCCCGTCCCGTCACGATGTTTATAATTGTCATCTGGGAACCCTAGAAACAAGTCGTTTGTCAACGGATTATTTCACTCTTACTTTGGACACAGGAGTAGCTCAATGCTACTAATGCTGAGTTACTGTTGTTTGCAAGCCTAGGCCTACACATCAATGGCTAGGCTTGACCTAACCATGCTGGGTTACTGTAGTTTGCAAGCCTAGTCCTAGACCCATACTTCCATGTAGGCCTGGGTTACTGTTGTTTGTAAGCCTAGACCCATGCTTTGGCCTAGGCCTACATAGAAACATGGGTCTAGACTTGTGAACAACAGTGATTTAGCATAATTAGGTTGCAGGCATTTTTTTAAGTCCCACGTTTTCCGCATTCTCAATCGATTCAATTGACTTATCCCAGATTTTCTGCTCTTATGTTTTCAGTACGTTCCAGACTGACTGCAAAGTATCGATTCAAGTTGCTGCATCTGTGGATGGCTGTTCACTGCAAGTTTCGTCGATGAATGAGAAACACAACCACGATGTCTACAAGGAGCTTTTCAAACGATACCCACAACAGCGCCGCCTACCGGAAGAAACAAGAGGCAAGGTCAGTGCGCTGATGTCCATGGAAGCAAATAAGAAGCTCGTTAAAGAAGATGATTCAAGCAGAGATCGGTAAGATTGTTCTGTTGAGGGATCTTATCGAATATTGCTGCCTCGTACAAAAAGACGGAGATAAACAATCTTGCAGCCACAGTGGCAGTATTGAAAGAAAAATACGATGCCGATTGTCATATATTTACTGGCGAAGATAACACTTTCAGAGGGCTTTTGTTTTGTACTGAAGCAATGAACCATGAAGACTATGAACGCATTTCCGTAATACATCGGAATTGATGCTACGTACAAGCTTCTTGATTTAAGGTCTCCTGTGTACCTTATCCACAACGAAGATTCGAATGGCTCTACAGAGGTTGTGGCAGTTTGCATCCTGGCCCAAGAGGATCACGACAGCGTAAGCTGGTTTCTCAATAAATTTAAAGAACTTAACCCTCTTGGACCAAAGTTAAGTGTATAATGGCAGATACAGACTTGCAGGAACGGGCAATTCTCAAGAATGCTTTCCTTTAGCCAACGTATTGATATGCATATACCACACTCTGCGTACCTTTAACCGGGAGATTTCTTGCGAAAAACTGCAGATTGCTCCTGGTGAACGATTGCGAGCCCTGTCACTCATCCCAAAAAATGGTACATGCACCAAATGTAGCCAAGTACGAACAGTACTATGAAGAGCTGACGTATGGCAATCCAAGGATCCTAAAGTATTTTAATACCAACTGGCATGGCATCAGGGACGAGTGGTCGAAGTGCGGAAAATTTAATGGATGAAACTTAATGAATTCGACCAACAATCGACTTGAGTCGATTAATGGTAAATTGAAATCAGTAATCACTCCCCACAGCTCTCTGGAGAAGTTTGTGGAAGGATTGTTTGATATCCAAAATGCACTATGCGACGAGATTGACCAAAAAGCTGCAGACTCGGTTAGCAAAGCTCCGGTTATTCACTTTGTCGATAGAAGTCCACAAAAATGATTTGCCCAGCTTCTGACAGAACATGCGCGGGTTTTTGTGTTCATGCAACTTGATCTGGTTGACCGAGTTGCCATTCCTGAAGATAATGGGACTGACAGCACTTTGAGCTGGTAACTTCGGGGACCAATTACTATGAGTGTGGACAACTATTCGTGCATGGAACACTCATCCATGCTGTTGCATTGTCGGCACATCTTTGCAGTCCGCCGCTTTGAAAAACAACCCTTGTTTGACCAAACCCTTTGCGCAGAGAGGTGGACATTGGCATATTCCCAGGCATATCAAAGAATGTTTACTGGAACGGCACCAGTAGACCCCACGACCTTACGTGCCTGTATCCGTCACAATTACGCCAAGGCGGCAACATGCCACCCTGTCCCAGCATCAAAAATTTCGACAAGCTTCTGTCGTTGTGCAGGCCCTGGCACGGTTAATTTCGGAGGAGACTGAAGAGCGATTTACATCCCGAATGAATATCATCCTTGCAATTAAACAAGCCTGGGAGAACTACAACGAAGTTGAGGTTGTTGTAACTCCAGTCGAGCGTATGCATGTCCCAGTTGTACAACCTTTGCCTAAAGAAGATTTTGAAGTTCTTGAAGAGATTGTTTTTGTACCAGCAGAGGCAAGCCCACACAAAGCACCAAAGGACACAAAGTTGGACTTAATAACCCATTTCATGAAAGAAACCTATGTCATTAGTTTAGTGGCGCGACAATACAAGAGATATTTGCAACAAAAAAAATTGCAAAATCTTCGTAGCAAATCTTGAGCTGATCCTCAGGCTGAACATTATGGATTTTTTTGGCCAGAATGGCCCACCAGTACAAATATATAAATAAATAAATAAATAAATAAATTGTATTTAGAGTCTACCCATTCAGTTATATAACTAATTTTCAGTAGGGGACAGTAAATCAAAGCGACGAAGCCAACCCTTTAGGCCCCGACGCAATCGAGGAGTGATCGATAACCAACCAAAGATCGATTTTTTTAATAGAGAATATAGCAATCAGTGGTATGGACAGTGCGAACACCTGCGGATCAACGCCAGAATCAACAAGGCCGATTCAGAACAACTTTGAATTAATTATGTGCTTCGTTTCGGGTGGCTCTAAAGTCACCGTTCACAAACTCCTAAGAAAAGAACTGATTAACTTAAGAAGTTAAAAAACTTCTGACTTTGGCGGGAATCGAACCCTGGACCTTCTGCATTGGAAGCAGATATGCTAACCACTAGACCAACGAGCCACACACGATGAGCATTTTCGTCGCCTAGAACACAATCTCACGCTCCAGAACCGTATGGTGGCCGATCCAGAGCAAGTGGTTGATGAAAGGAATGACATTGTCCCTGTAGACATTTTGAACCTGGATAACATGGCAGTGGCCATGGAAGAGGAGGAAGAAGTTGTCTGGGGGGATGATGCTGACGAAATGGGGCAGGTGGGTGGGGGCGATTAAGGTCCTGCGAGGCAAAGGTGTGTAGTGTGCGCTTAACTATGATGTACATCGCAACAACATGTGGGCACTTGTGTTTTTGTTAGTGCCACAGCGCTGGGCCAATTGAACGAGGTGAGATGCGCCATGTGCAATAGTGCATGTACATTTATCGTAATGTTCCGCAACTAACGCATAGTTATCCCCATATTTTCCTTGTTATTATTAATTAAAATTATTATTGATGTGAATTTACCATAAAATTAAAACTCGGGTTATTTGTTCTGTACATTTGTACCGTTGGGCAATAAAATTGTCGCATTCTATTATCGTTTCTAATTTGCATTTGCTAGCCTTAACTTTGTTTTTCCTTTTCAAGACCACCTTCTTTCATTTCACTAACTCAAAGTACTTTTCTACTATCTCCTACGATGATATTGTTAAAATATATATATATATATATATATATATAACTTTTTGGTTAAAATTCCACTACATTGTTATTGGATATTGCTTAACGTTTCATATGTATGCAACTTGGCTAATCGAGACGAAGGGAGGGACGTAAGGGATGACGCGGGAGGACAAGGGGTTGACAGGCCCGTGCTGGTCAGAACCAGCCACAAGCGTATGGGGAGGGCATGGGTACCCCCACGTCGTGGTCGTCTCTGTCTGTGTGGCTGAAGCTTCTAATACCTTCTCAACACTTATTTTATTTACTGATTTGAGCTCTGTAGGGGCACTAGCTAGATAATCCTAGAAGAAGCTAGCCGTCAAGCCGAGTGGACGTGTTTTGTGTTACCTCCCGGCTAACCGGCGCGAAGTGGTTGCAATAGGCATGGGTTGGAACAGTGCGTAACTACCAGTGTTGTGGATATAGCAGTGGCTTGTGAACAGTGTACGTAACCAAAGATAACATAATAAGTATATCACTGGCAGGTAAGAACTACGTTTGATAGGCCTAAGTAATTAACAGTGGAAACGAGTAAATATAGTGGCTCTCTTAGTGCTATAAAATAGTATACAGCAAATAAAATATAACAATACTCTGAACTACAATGGCTAGTGGCGACATACTTACGGTTGTTACTGACACTAACTTAACTGTAAAACATTTGTGTTCAGAAATCACGAACACAAACAAAAACCTGACGGATCTACAACTAACAATAAATAATAAATTAGAGGCACTCGAGACAGAGATTACCAAACTTAAAAATGCAAACAACGATATAAACACTGAGAACCAATTGCTTAACAGGCGAGTTGACGACTTGTCAAATAAAGTGGACTATCTTGAGAACCAATCTCGCCGCAATAACTTAGTCCTATATGGGTGCCCAGAAGATGACAATGAGACTTGGGGTATCTCTGAAAGAAAAATTTTCGACATCTTGTTCGAACACTTGTCAGTCAATCTTCCTGATTGGGAAATTGAGAGGGCCCACCGCGTGGGGACGAGAATTGGAAAGAGACCCATCGTTTTCAAGCTGCAGAGCTTTAAGACAAAAACTATGATCATGCAGAGCTGTCGGAACTTGCGTGGTACGGGTCTAGCCATATCTGAAGATTTTTCCGACTCTGTAAAGCGTTCGCGTGATTACTTAAAACAACATCTGATAGCAGCTAAAAGTCAAGGGTGTCATGCTTTTATGCGATATGACAAGCTAATTATTGATGGTCAAACTTGGAGTGTAGCACGTTGCCAAGAGTTTGAGCGCAACAACGCTGTTAGAGTTGTCGAGAATGACTCTGTAATCAGGCATCAAACTAAGGAGGAAACACCACCTCTCTTGAAAGACAGCCGCCTAGACGATAAGTCGCCCATAGACTCGTCTTCAACAGGTTCTCCTGTCGCGCCGGACAATACACCCAGCGACTCTGTGCAAGATGTGCTCCACATGTCATCGTCCTCGGACACTCCTGCTGCCAGTACCTCCCACGCAGGGAGCGGCGCCGGAAACAAAAATGCGAACAAGAGAGCTGCACCGACCACCCAAGGACGACCGACCCCAAGAAGCATTGACAGCAAGCTGATTGGAACACAAAAATGCTTCCTTAGTCGGCCTGCGGTGACAACTCCCACTACTCTCGGCAACAGCAGAATTGTGAGGCCCATACCTCCTAGCCAAGGTGCATCAGCTGTACAACCACGCTCACAAGTAAATGGACCCCCAGCTCATAATCCCAGCAGAATTGACCAGCCAGTAGGAGTAGGAGAACATTCGAAGAAAAGTGCGTCGCCTCCAGCACGTGGGCTTCTACCAGCCCGTTATCCCAGCAGGTCGGGTAAATACAGCCGGGGAAGCTAGGATGGTGGGAGTGGGGAGACTAGTTTCAATAAGAAAACAACAAGTAAGTGTTTAAAAATTGGACACGCAAACATTAGGTCACTATTAAAAAATTTTGACGATCTATCATTGTTATTAATGCAGAATACTTTTGATGTCCTTGCCCTAACAGAAACATGGCTCAAGTCATCGGACAATCCTCCCTTTTTAGATGTACCTGGATATTCACTTTTTAGAGCAGATAGGAGAGACGATAGGAGAGGCGGAGGAGTCGCGATATTTGTCCGTAGTGATTTGACAGTCACTATCTTGAAGAGTATCGACTTAAATATTGAACAGCTTTGGGTTAAAATAAAAATGAAATCAATAAACATTGTGCTAGGTACAATATATCGACCACCATCATGTGATCTTAACCTAGAAAGCATTGAAGATAATATTCACAGTTACTGTATTCCGGAAGAACACGTTATATTATTAGGAGATCTGAATATTGATATGGCGAAGTCTGAGTGTAGTCAGAATAGTGTTCTATATAAATTACTTGCGACGTATAATTTAACACAAGTTATTAGTGAACCTACACGTTTAACTAAAACATCTCGCACACTTCTCGACGTAATTAATGTAAACAACCCAGCTATGGTCATCAACAGTGGACAGCTATCTCCGGTCGGTAATTCTGATCACAATCTCACGTATATAGATTATAATGTAGCTTTGGCTAAAAAACTGGTAATTCGTAAACAAATAAGAAATTTTAATAACATTGATGCAATTGCGTTCAGTCAGAGTGCATGCCAGGCTCCTTGGGACAACATTAGGTATATAATAGATATCGACAGTAAAGTGGCTCATCTAAATTCAATAATTATCTCACTTCTTGACATGCACGCACCAACGAAAGAAGTTCGCGTTACTAGGCCAAGAGCGCCCTGGTTAAATGAAAATATACGTGAGCAAATGAAAAACCGTGACAAAGCTAGACTCAAATTTAAGCGCACAAACGACACCTCAGACTGGGATAGTTATGTTCTTATAAAAAATACTGTCAATAGTAATGTTCGAACAGCAAAAAGACAATTCTTTAATGAAACTATCAATAAAAACATCAGTAATTCAAAACTTTTGTGGAGAAATCTTAAAACCAACGCTGTGGTGAAAACCAAATCTAGCCCTATCCCAAATGACCTCTTAAACCCGGACGAAATAAATGATTTCTTTCATGAAACTATGAAAGCGCAGATTAAGACCCCAGAAATAATTATGGAAACACAGCGATTGAGACAAGCGAAAAAAATGACTGAAACAATTTTCTCATTTAAAAATGTTACACAATGTGAAGTGTTAAAACACTTTCAATCAATCATGACAACCGCCACTGGTTCGGATGGCATTAATGTTAATACAATTAAATTAGTTTTACCATACTGTATGGAGGCGTTGACAGAGATAATAAATAACTCGCTCACTACGTCTGTTTTTCCCAAATGCTGGAAGGAAGCTATCATAACTCCTATACCTAAATGTAAAATAGTAACCTCTCTTACCGATTTAAGGCCGATAAGTATACTTCCAACCTTATCTAAAGTATTGGAAAAAATTATTGCAATGCAAATTAATGAACACATAGAAGTAAACCTTAATGGGTTTTTCAAAAATCATTCAAGCACAACTACAGCATTAACGTCTGTAGTAGATGATTTAAAAAATAATATTGACAAAGGTAACGCAAGTTTACTAGCACTGCTGGATTGTAGTAAAGCTTTTGATACCATTGACCACGACCTACTTTTAGCAAAATTTCATAATATGGGTTTCTCGAATACAGCCGAACTACTTATAAAAAGTTACTTATCAGATAGGACACAAAAAGTAAAAGTTGTAAAAAACAATAAAGATGTTTTATCAATGGCACTTGATGTAAGCTGCGGGGTACCTCAAGGGTCAATACTAGGTCCATTATTCTTTAATGTGTTTGCCCAAAGTCTACCGGCAGCAGCAAAGAATATCAAAATTTATCAATATGCAGACGACATTCAAGGTATCATAGCTTTAGATAAGAATAATATTGAATTGTGCTGCAATCACTTTAACGAAGGTCTTAATTTACTAAATGACTGGTCTAAGACAAACGGCTTAAATTTTAATCCCAAAAAATCCTCAGTTCTGCTCATAGGAACCAAATATAATGTTTATAATCTACACCTAAACTCAAAAATCCCAGTGATCACAATGGGAGATGTACCAATACCTCTAGTTGAATATGGAAAGAATCTAGGCCTTATATTTGACAGTGGCTTGTCCTTTGAAAGGCATGTAATAACTCAATGCGCAAAAGCATACGGTCTTCTAAAATCACTATATTGCTTTAAAACGTTATTAGATGAAAACATGAAGTTGAAACTAGTGAATGCGTTAATATATCCATTATTAGACTATGGCGATATTGTTTATATGGGAATACACGAAAATGTTTGCAAATCATATCCAAAATGTACAAAACGCAACAGTTAGGTTTGCATGTAACATAAGAAAATTCGATCACATAAGCCACGTTTATAGAAAACATAAACTCCTAAAAATGAAACAGCGACGAATGCTACATTACCTTTGCAATGTAGCTAGAATCATTACAACAAACGGCCGGTGGACCTACACGAAAAACTAAAACTTATTAACCTACACCATAGCTACAATACCAGACATAGAGATCTTGAAATCCCACTTCATCGATCATCAATCGCTAGTACATCTTTCTCAGTTCTTGCCCCAAAGTTGTGGAACAAATTGCCTCAAGAGGTAAAAAAGTATGTAATCACCCCATTTCTTTTCAAAAAATATTGCCGACAGCACATCTTTGATAATATGCATTAATAACATGTACATTGATTCTAAATTAATTTTGTCAATCATAAATGTGTGTGTATTATTTTAGTTTGTCTGTATAGTGTATAAGCTCTAAATCCTGTTTAGTTTATATCTTACCATCTGACTTCTTTTACATCTCTGCTTATTACGGTAGTGTTTTTTTTTTATGTTTCTTATCGTACTCTTTTTAAAGAATGTATTGTAATCCAATATAATAATAATAATTATTATTATTATTATTATTGTTTTTATTATAAAATCGTATATTACTAGAACTTTTGTCACAACAGTGCCATCATGCTTGAAGGTAACTGTCATTATAATTTTTAATTTTTAGCTATATTTTCTTAAACTTAATTTCTATATTGTGTTTGGTAGGACTAATATTAAGTATGTAGTTATACGTATTAATTTAATACAAAGTGAATTTGGATAGTAATGTGCGGACTATTCTCAAGAGAACATGCCATACAACGAACAATTTATCTGCGTTACCGCACTACTAGTTTATCTCTAAGATTAATTTTGATAATATCCTACATTAAATTAAGTTAAATTACATATTTTGTTTATTTTAATAAGATTCTGAGTTGCTCACACTGGTAAGGTGGAAGAGCGAACACTGTTCGAACCTCGCCATTTTGTAAATGTAATGTATTATTATTATTTACAAATAAAGTTCACTTATTATTATTATTATTATTAAATATGCAAGCACCACCATTTTTAAATTTAATTCTACATGTCGCACTAGCACCAGTGTAACCTTGAATATGAAATATGTCAAATTCTATTTCTTGCATCCAATTTTCAGTGGTTAAGCACACGATATCAAATTTGGTTTCATTCAGAAACATTTCAAGTTTATTTCCGCTTGTTCCTTAGTTCGTTAGTTATTACAACAACACAACACAACAACAACAACAACATCCAAACACAAGATGAAAATGATGCTGACCACTACACGGACATGGAATGTTTAGTTGAAAACGAAGATGACAATGACGACAACGAGGGGCATCAGGTCAACGACAACGGGGGTCACAATGACAACTGGGGACAAGTGGCAGACAACCTTCAGCTAAAAGGCTACAACGACCACTAGGCACCATTTAAAGAGGGTTCACAAACTGGGGCGAATTAAGCCTAATTCATCCATGACGTTTTAGCTGATTGGAACCTTACAGAAAAAGTAAACGTGTTCGTTCGAGACAACGCCAAAAATATTGTATCTGCCATGGATTTGGCCAAATGTAAACACATTCCATGCATTGCACATTCCTTTCAACTGGCAGTCAAAGATGGATGTTTGTCTTGTAAGATAGTTTCAAATCTAGTCGGAACAGTTAAAAGGGTAGCCTCTGAACCACCCCGGGCACCGAGCCACCAGTGATACTGGGGAACTTCATGCGAAGCCTTACACTTTGTAAGTGCTGGCCTAAAAGTGTAAAAATCGGTGTAGTCTGTTTTCTTCAACCTGGGTGTCATTGAATTGGAGTTAGTTAGTTAGTTATTAGGGTTTAAGGGCACACAACACTAAGGTTATTAGTGCCCGTATTCTCTTTTAGAGTGATGTGTATTTTTTTAAATTCTATTATACAGCTTTGTTGATTTCAGATATTTAAAAACATTTGTTATATTCTCAGATTCATCAGATAAAATTTCTTTTAAATTAGGTTTTAGTTTAAAATCATTCCTCTCGTCCATGTGTTGGGGACATTCTACTAAAATGTGCTTAACAGTTAAAATCTCACCACACTGCTCACATGGGGGTGGATCTTCGCCTCTTAGAAGGTATCCTTGAGTGAGATGTGTGTGTCCAATGCGTAGACGGGTCAGAACAACCTCTTCGCGTCGAGAAGAGCGCCTTGAAGAGATCCAGGGTGTTACATCGTCTTTTATTTCACAAAGCTTATTATTTTGCATGATATGCCATTCTTTGCACCACTTTTCTTTAAGTTTGAGTTTGAAGAATGCTTTTAGATCTGGCGTTACAACTAAATGGAATCAACTTTGGCACTTTGGTCGGCGACATCATTTCCTAAAATACCAGAATGACCAGGGACCCAACAAAAAACTATTGATTTTTGTTTTGCAGCAAGTTTCGACAATATTAGTTGTATTTTATTAATTAATGGGTGTGAAGTGTAAATTGGCAAATAGCCCCTAGTGAACTTGAAGAATACGTGCACACTAAGAATTTGGAGTCCTTACTGTCAAGAGCAAACAGGAGGCTTTGTAGAATTGCAAACAGTTCTGCATTGTAGACGCTGTATGTGGAATGGAGTTAAAGTTGAAGTTGTTGCTCTCCGTTGTAAAGGCAGAGCCGACTGAATTGTTCACTTTGAACCGTCTGTAAAAATATTTCTGAAATCTTTGTAGTTGTATCGGATTTCGTTGAATAGTGCTTATAATTGTTTGTTTGATGTGATGGCCTTTTTGTATTTTGAGAGCTGTGTTATGCAGCATGCAGAAAAGCACAAACAAACAAATAGGAGCTGTTACCAGTGCTGAGCGGGGAACCTTGGTGACAGTCTGCCTTGCAGGTAGTGCCACTGGCAACACAGTTCCACCCATGTTTGTGTTTCCAAGAAAAAAATATCAGAAGCACTTTACACTGTGTTGGTGCAGCAAATGGGTCTGGATGGATGCAGAGTGATGAATTCAACATATTCCTTGTGCATTTTGTGTATAATACGCGAGTCACTCCGGAAAAAAATGTCTTCTCCTACTCGACAATCATGAGTCTCATATTTCATTACAAAATATAGAATACTGTCGTGAGCACGGGATTGTGTTGCTGTCATTCCACCACACACAACCCATAAACTCCAGCCCCTGGATAGGTCAGTGTTTGGGCCATTCAAAGGCAAAGTGAACACTGCGTGTGATGGTTGGATACATGGCAATCCAGGGAAAACAATGACAATTTATGACATTCCTTCCATTGTGAAAACCGCTTTAGAAGCATCTTTAAAACCTGCTTCAGTAATTGCTGGCTTCTCTTGCACGGGAATATGGCCACCTAACCGGGACATATTTAAAGATGAAGATTTTGCTCCCTCAGATGTAACAGATAGACCGCTAGTGGTGGCGGTTACATTAATGGATCCGACACCGGGACCATCTTCAGCCCCAGATCCGACACTGGGACCATCTTCGGCCCCAGATCCGACACCGGGACCATCTTCGGCCCCAGATCCAACACCGGGGCCATCATCGGCACCCACTCAAGATGCTACGCCATACAAGCATGATGGAAGTAAGAAACGCCTAACAGTTTCTCCCAAAGACCTACGCCCACACCCTAAAGCTGGTCCAAGAGCTTTAAATAAACAGGGTAGGAAGAAAAGAAAATCATCAGTCCTGACTGATACACCAGAAAAAGAAGCTAGAAGGCTAGAAGAATCTTTGCGAGCATCAAAGAAGAAGAATGTGAACAAAAATAACAAACCATCAAAGAAACGTCTTTTAACGTTGGTAAAAAAACAGAAAACTTGAAGTTAAAAAACAAACGCAGGCCTAGGCCTAGGCGTAGCTCTGGCGATTCCGGAGAATATTATTGCATAATATGTTTGGAACCATTAAGCTCCAGTGTTGGGGATTGGCTGCAATGCAGTGGATGTCAACAATGGTCCCATGAAGACTGCGTAGGCAGTGGGTCCTTAATTTACGAGTGCCATTTGTGTGTTAAAGATCCCGAATACCTAGGCTAGATATCTAACTCGAACTTAAATGACTATTGGGCCTAGGCCTACTTCTACTGTATTATCACTTTTATTATTTAATAGGTCCCTGCCATATTATTTTTTTTTCATTGTTGCAGCACAAAATATTTTAGCTATTTTTCTATTTAACCTTCTACTGACAAACTTACATGACTATTAGGCTTATTATTATTTATAATTCTTAGGTTAAAAAGCAAACAAATTAAATGATTATTTCCAAGTTTTATTTTAATTTACTAGCAATAGGCATAACACACCCTTATCTCAGTTGTGATAACTCGGTAGCCATGATCGATTAATCAATAATTTGATTTATATATTAAAATTCTACAATCAATAAGCGATTGATTGATTAATCGATATTTGGCAGTAACCCTAAAACATAGGTGTACCAAAAAGCAGAACATACAGGTGGATTTGTTCTATTATAATGTGTTCTTCACTTCCGTTCCAACCGTCCTTTCATCAAGGACGGTTGGAACGTTTACAAATATTGTTAAATTCTTAATTTAATCTGATGAGAAAATCGATATTGCTCAATGGCCAAGTAAAATACTTAGGTAACATGTTTAGTTAACTTTCTGCAAAAAATTGTTTTGATCCTTTCAAAAATGAACTTTTAATAGCAATTTTTCAAAAGTGTTCCAACCGTCCCCATGCTCCCCTAGACCTAGGCCTAAATTAGTAATTGTCAAACAATACCCAAGGCCATTTTTATTTAACTAGCACTCAACGTGGGGCTGGTGGGTTATTCAAGTTAAATTTGTAATGTAAACGTATGAAAGTTGCTACGACGGTTGACTTGTCAAGTAGCGTTCCAACCCGCTTCAAACGCTAGGCCTACAAACATTATCTGACCAACAAGATAGAACTATCTGGGCAAAGGTAGGTGTACACAAGCTGCACTGTGTAGGAACAACACTCAATTTAAAATGAATTTAATAATTAAAAGGACATTGGTCCTAATTCAATAAGGCATACTGAGCTAAGTACCTAGTCTGTAAAATGTTAACTTAGACGTACTAATTTTTGCTTGCAGATAGTCCAGTGTGGCCTCATCATCCATCCCTGTGTGCAAGTCCAGATGGGATTATTGTCACAAATTCATTAATGAAACTTATTGAAATTAAGTGCCCACATACATGCGAAAAGAGATGCATCGTGGAAGAAGATAGCACGATCAATGTACCGTACTTGCAAAGGAAAGACAACCAGATTTATCTATAGGAAACCCACATGTAAGTTACTTCACACAGTGTCAGATACAGATGTATGTTAGTAGACTACAAGAATGTGATTTATTTATTTATTCACCACTACAATCTCTAGTCATCTTTGTGTTTCGAAATAATGCTTTCTTAGAAAAAGTTGTACCCAAAATAGAAAACTTCTAATTCAAACAATTTTTGCTAAAAGTAATGAAAAAAAGAACAGGAATTAAAGTCTTATATCTAGTTAGAGCCTATAACTCAATTGCTCACATGTATTCTAGTAAGTACCAGTATGTAGGGTAATAAAACCAGAACTTTGTAAATTTGTATCAATAATTTATGTAGATAGGCCTCATCAGTTAGTGCAAGTTTAGATAAAGGCCCGATTACACCAAACGTTAAAGTTGAGTTTTAATTTTTTAAACCTCCGTTAGATTGAAAATGCGTTCCACCAGAACTAAACTTGAGTTTAACTCAGAGTTTAAAATAAACCCTACCTGGAGTGCGGTTAAACGCGTTAAACTCGAGTTTAAATCCATTTGGTGGAATCAAACCTTTAACCAAGCATCTTCTTTTACTTTCCACGATTTGGAATCGGTTTTCTTATTTTCTATTACGTCTTTATACTGTTCAACAACTTGGAACAGCAAGATTTTCTCACTCTCCGAGTAGTTAGTTCCACGCGGACGTATTTTCATTTTTTATTGGTTATGTTGTCAGTGTCTTGTTCAACAGCTGACCTTGTAGACAAAAGCACTGGGGACACCCGATTTCTAAGGCTCATTGGCTCACCCAGAACGTTTACTACCTACCAGGTTAACGTTTTATGAGGTTGGTTGCCAAGTTTACGGGTGGTAAACGCGTCGACTACACGAAACGTGGAAGGTACGAGAGAAGGTGTATTGATTGATTGATTGAATATTGCTTTACGTCTCATATTAGTGCAACTTGGCTAATCGAGACGAAGGGAGGGACGTAAGGGATGACGCGGGGGGACAAGGGTGGACAGGCCTGTGCTGGTCAGAACCAGCCACAAGCGTATGGGGAGGGCAGGGGTTCCCCCACGTCGTGGTCGTCTCTGTCTGTGTTGTCATTGTCGTCGCCGTCGGGGAGGTAGTCAAAGGGAAGGGGGCGCTTCTTGGCAAATCTCTGTATTGAAAACACTCTTCGAGCGCCGCCCAGGGAAAGTCTGCAAGACCACTCATTTAGTGTCCGCCAGAAGAACGTTGCAGTCCCATAGGGCGCGTATTGAGGCGAGACGTGGGCTAGCTTCCATGACCGTAGGAACCGACCCCAGAAGAAACGTCAATTAGCAGCAGGGGCAGACGCCGACTATGGACCTGTTAGAACAGTAGTGATTGATTGATTGGATATTGCTTAACGTCTCATATTTATGCACTTTAACTAATCGAGACGGAATTGGATAGTTTTGTTGTTGGATTAGTACTGATTAATTTCGATGATATTAAATAAATTTACTTTGTTAGGTACGCTACGTGATGATACAGGCAGTGAACGGAAACGGAACTACTTGTAAGCAGTGCTACCAACCTTTATAAAGAAAGAAGATGATGAACGTTATCGACATCCCTCTTGTCAGCCAGAGATTACACTCCATAACATGCAGTAGTGATGATAAAAATAGGTCTAGCATTAGTATTAGTAGAACTTCTAGCCGTTGAAAAATCGTAGAAAAAAGTAGCAATAGCTAAGGAATGTAAATACATTTTATTTAAAATATCTACACAAAATATATCCACATTGATATCAATAAGGACAATTAGCATATTAGGTCTGAACTTAGTATTTTAAGACATAATGATAATATAGTTAATGCCTGCTACGAGAAAGAAAATTGAAAACCAACAGGTCAGTGTGCGTTATGCAGCAATTCAAGGAGCCTTAATTGAATACAATGCCTCAGTCATTGGGAAAGCTCACACTACTGAGTACTATGTGGAGGCACCAGATGATGAGCTGGAAATAAGCTCCACATAAAACGCTAAACCGGAGGAGGTAACTTTGGATGAAAACTGAAAACATTGTTTAAATACAAAATAAATTTAAAACTAAGTTTGTAAGTGTCCTGAATTGTTAAGTCCCACTCTTACCACAAAGTGGGATGTAAACCAAACAAAGTAGTAATTTAGGCGTCACTCGCAAGTTTGTTACTTTGTTGTTGCGGGGTCCACAGAATGTCCGTTGAAGTAGCCAGCTACTTGACCGTTGCTCGTCTCCCTGGTTTTATGTATATAATATCCTTTATGTTCTTTTATTGCCAGGTTGTGATTGCCGAGTTCTATCAGATGACAAAGGGTCCCCGACGACGACCCAGAGCTCGCCATTAGTTTCAGGGAGAAAAACTCCCCTAATAACGGGCCAAACCACGAGAAGGTTGCGAGTTGGAATTTGATGGCCCATCTTACAATCATAATAATATCAAAAAATGATTACAAAAACAAAATTATAGTGGAGCCTATACTTACTCTGATGCCATTCTTCACTTCTTTACAGAGCAAATCATTCGACAGTTTCGCGTGTACGGATACTTGCGCGTGGACTGGCCCCATAGGAGAGAGAGCAAGGCCATTTTTACACCCAAAGGGTTCGCCTTACTGCATTTCCAGGTGTGTATGATAGGTTAATACATTGTTTAGACAAACTTGTCATCTTCTAAGATTCAGATTGGATTGGATATTGCTTAACGTCTCATATTTATTTCTAAGATTCAGATATTTTTACTTAATTACCACATTTTAAATGCTATTTCTCATTCTAGGCGGAGGCTTCAGTGCAAGCCCTGCTTAAAGACGCAAATTACCGCAATAATCGGTACTACTCGTCCATCAGGGCGTTTAATGGGGGCCCTAATGTATTTTTAGTACTTTAAATGAAAACATCACACAGGGAAAAAATGTACATAATGTCCAAGTTTCCTATGATGTTGAAAAGCCATAAAAATGTTACTAGATGTCCTGGATTTATCTGGGTGGTCCTGTTTATGAAGTAAGTCCAAAAGGTTAAAAATTGCAACGTATACCAGATATAGACCAGGGGAACAACCAAAAAATTGCAAATAGAATGTAAGGAATATTAAAATCCATTTTTTAAAAGTGGAAATTGGGATGTAGATTCTGTTTAATTGCGATTAGCTTACGAGTTTTGCGTTTAGTAAACTAACCAATTATTCCCATCCCTAAAAATAATTCATTGGCTATTTGTCATACTCATTCAAATAAATTACAATACAATAAGTTTGCACGTGTCCTTTGAGAGCATAAAATACCTCTCCCCTAGTTATCGGTATTTGCTCCCCCAACACAAGACAATACCTTATACAAGTTCAAAGATGTTTGACAGAACATCTTCTATAACAATACCGATACTAATTATTCCTCTTTATTTCACATTGATCAAATACATAGTAACCATACAGATATAATAGTCAGGCGGCAGATGTTCAAAAATATCTCGCACTTCACGCAGAATGGCCAACTTTGATTTTATTTCTGAAATCGATTATATACATAAAAGGAAGTATTTTCTCACTTGGTGTCACACTGACACGTTAATAAAATCCCAGATGGCGGCTAAAACATGAATTTTAAAGAAATAATTATATCTCAGCAACCAAAGGTCAAAATAAAAAAACACAAGAGGTAAGAAATACTGGAAATTGTGTTTAACTTCTGAGAAAAAATTAAATTTCCAAGATGGCGCCTGAATTTTGAATTTAAACATATACCATACGTTAAAATGGATAACCAACGTTAATATTATTTTTTGAGTCGTTTAAATATGTATTAAGCTAGTATTGAATGAATTGTTTTAAAATTATCGTAAAAATTAAATCGAAGATGGCTGACCAAACAAAAATTAAAATTAATAATTATATCTCGGCAACCAAACGTCAAATAAAAAAAACACAAGAGGTAAAAAATACTGGAAATTGAAAAAAAAATTGAAAAAATTAAATTTCCAAGATGGCGCCGGAATATTCGCCATCGCAGACAAGCGATACGCCCCTAGCGGCCGCCCGTGTCCCTAGAGCCCTTGGTTTTAGCTGCTACGGCCGGTCAGCGGCTAGCGCGTGTTTCAATGGAGATTCAATGGAGACGAAAAAGTATAAACGTCAAATAAAACGTCGTGAAATAAGCCGCAATGTACTTGTTGAACTGAACTTGGTAGAACCTTATTCGTCAATACATTTATTAATCAGAAACACACAACATAAAGCATATAAATGTTTGGTAATACCGTAAAATATTGCAGAAATAAAAGAACAAAATATATGCTCAATATTGGGAAATCATAGTTCAAACATTACATCAGTCGTGTAAAAACTAATCCAAGCTAGTGTGTTATTGCTATTTACAGTCATTTTGTGTAACGGTAATCAACTACTCTATAAAATATAGACATAATATTTTAAACTTGATACTTTACAACCCGAACTATAATAGAGAAATCTGGTGATTCTTCAAATCGCGTGCCTGTTTTAGGATTTTGTTTTTGTTCATGTTTATGTGTTCACACCATGCAATAGTAACTATGGGAACAAATAATAAGCATTATTGAAATAAAAATTACGATGGCCTTCTAGCGTGAAGGTCTATTCCCAGTCATAAGTCTAGTCTATGTAGTACATGTTTTGTATTGACAGTTAAAGTTTTATTATTTTTCACGCATGACGCTAGAGAATCGTTTTACGAAATGGGCTAATGCTAATGTTATGTTTTGACAATGTGATCTTGGCCTTAATTCACAAACAATTATATAATAAATATTATCAATCGTAAACAAAAGCAAACAATAAAACACGAACGGTGCACACGTGCGAGCAACACGAAAGTGAATTTGAGATAATATGGTTTTCAGTCTTATCGAAAATGACGAATGGACCAATACACAATAAAATGTCTTGAACAAGATCAGACCTAGGCCATGGACTTTTAATAATTAGCGTTATTGAAATATAACACAGCAAGCAAGTAACTCTACAGTTAGGATATTGTCATTAAGTATAGAACATTCTTAATGATGTTATAGCCTTTAGTCATCTACTGAAATGTATTATATTTATTTACATTTGAGTTAGAGTATAAAACGTAAGGGGAAAGGGTTATCTGAGGATCTGCTTTACTATTGTCTTATTTGTTTATTTCAATCGTGTATCTCAGCTCGCAATATAATTTTATGTTTTTTTTCAAAATTAAAAAGGCCTACGTAACAGAGATACTGTATTTTCATATACAAGGCAAACTGCGTTGTATGCATTCGATGCTGCTGATTGAACTGTTCTGGTTTATTAAATAAGTTAGATAGATATAACGAGCCCTTGATGACAAATGGCTGCAGAAACAGCACTGTTTTGTAGGCATGGTTCAACTATCTAGTTATTTTTGAAAGACTGTTTTCCCTGATTACTGTTTCCAAAATATGTGATAATATTTTATGGTCTCTGCTGTGCCGTTTTAGGCAAAGGGTTTTAGCTTCTGGAATTAACTAACTAGCAATATAGTTATTGGGGAATAGAAAATACTGAAGCAAATATTGCATTGGTTTTTATTGGTTGGTAAAGGAATTTGGCATTTAGTGTTATTTTATTTGAACAAAATTATGTACAGACTACTGATACTGGAATGAAACCTTTAATTAATACACTGAGTCGTACTAGCAATGAAAAGCAATAGTAACTCGTTTTTATCCCAGGTCATATGTTCTTGTAGCTGAGAGTGAGCGAGCTGACTATAAATAAGGATTAAATAACGCACGTTTAAAAATATATTTCTCTGACCAGTGTTTGACAATGCGTTGCCCCTATGCATGGTTAGGCTTTCTTCTTTACCACTAAATTGAAATAACTAACAGAATCGTCATATTTCGCGGTGGTACAGTACAGAATCTAGGCCTGCTTGAAGGAGGTGAGCCTATACCTCCTCTAGGGGTGAACCCAAGGCGGCCGCCATATTTGAAACTGACGTCACGCGCAGACGACCTTGAGATGGCGAATACTTTACAATGATATAGGCACCGAGCGTTCATACAACTAGCGCCATCCGTGGACGAATCCGGAACAACTTGACTGAATGATCGTCTTCCTTGCGCACTTTCCTATGCTATTAGCTCACATGTCAGAGTGAATTATTTTAGTTTTTACTGTATTGCAGGACTATAATGGATGTTGAGAATGTTTTTTAGGACATTCAGGAAGTCCTGTTGCATTGTTGGCTGTTCAATTGAATAGCCAACACAGAAAAATATGTTATATTTTACAGTTTTCCTGGCAGGCCCCATGAGAGGAATGGCGCGGCAGACTGGTCCCAAAGCAGTGAATGGATAGATAAAAGTTTTTCTGTAACCCTACATTTATTTACTAATGCAAACAGTGTATTTATTAGACACAAACCTGAACATTGGCCGATAAGTAATAGCTAATAGTCCTTGGTCCAGCTAGACATATCTGTGGAAGGTCTGAAGTTGTGACTGAGTAGGCCTAATTTCCCTAATTTCCATCATGACAGTTGACATGATCATGTGGCAGACAGAAGCTAGCAGACGAAGTCGTATTGTTTTCATTTTGGTATTTTGCACATGCAAAAATTTGAAATTGGACTCATCATAAATAGACCCTAATTAACCTAGGCCTAGTCCACATTCACTGAAATTGGGGTAGATTTAGATTTGATATCGCCAGGAAGGCAGCTAGGCCTAGCCCTACCTAGCATAGGCCTCTGGCCTAGGAAACTTTTTTGTTTGACCTAGGTCTTATCTGTTTGCCTATGCCTGTCGTAGTTTCTACTAAATAATGCATTGTTGCCCATGTCACTGGATTCGGTTCTTATACAAAGTAAAGTGGCCAGGGCCTAGGGGTGCAGCTATTTAACCATAGGCCTAGGCCTACAGAAGAATCAACACAAAACCTGACAGAAAGCTGCTCAAACTGTTCTCAAGAAACTAAGCCTCAGAGCCTAGGCATAATTGTAGCATGTAGGGTTTAACTTTATGCTCCTGGGACATTTTTTAATGTAGGTAACTAGGCCTAATGCACTTCAAATCAATTATTCACGAAACATAGGCTTAGACCTTGCGGCGTGTTGCGAGTGAACTTCGTGATATATTGTGAGTGTTTTGGGTATTTATTTCCTATTCTAGTGATCTCGTTCTCTGTCTTATTTCACGTGTCAGGCATGGTTTTGTCTCTAAAAGCTCTGGATAGGGGCTAGTTAAGTTGTGAATCGTTTGGAATTGTAAACAAAAACATCCACTTTTAATCATGATATTTAGCAACTAAAACTATTTTTGTAATGGTGTTTTAGGCCTATACTTTTTCAGAAAAACAATAAGATAATAAGCGATTGTTTGTTTTCATATACTGTATGAACCTTCTGAAAACCACATTTAATCACACAATTCGCGTTGTTATAGCCATTACAGCAATGTCAAATTCTACATGTGATTCAGTCAACTTGTTCCCCCAGTGGCCGCCCAGAGCGCTGCGTGTATTTTTAGTGGCGCGCTCAGTGGCTAATCTCGGTCCCTATACCATCAACGTTAATTTTTTTTGTCAAATCGTATTGTCGGGAAAATTAATTTTGAGATAGCCGCTAAAACAAATTTATACTCACGGAAATCAGAAAGAATTGTATATCGAACGTCTAATATCAGAAGTTACAGATGCATTGATGCATATTCTAATACACCATTAGATACACAGAGAGATTAGAGAAATTTCAAAGATAACGTGTTTGCTGTGCATACAAACTGGCTTCCCAAAGAATGTATTCAGAAAACTTGAAGATGATACCAACTGTCAAGGTGTTAAAAAATTCCTTATTAACTATTTCAATCAAGGTCTTGCTCTATTTTCCTTATTTCAGCAACAAGAATGCCGAATTGGAAATTGCATTTGAAAAACTTGTGAAACCCTTTGTGTTTATTTTCATGCTCACGATCAAATAAAGTATGGAAGGTGGTGTCCTCTATATGTTGCTGATATGCTAGAGCTTGAAATGTTTGATTCCGAAGCTTGGCAATTTTTGGACGAAGGCAACTTTGTTATTTCAAAGGGTGATATACCTTTCACATGCATCGACCCAGATCATCAATAGAGCAAGAACACAGAAAAATGAAGGTGAAGGGTGGATTTATCGGTTTCATTGGAAATGAAATTGCGCTGGACAAATATTCTGTTATTGCTCCAATATTGTCCGACATTATCCACAACTTCAAGGGATATGCGGAGATTGAGAAAAGGACATCTTCTGCGGTTCACCATGAACTACTATCGAAAAAAATTGCAAAATTGTTAAAGCATCTGCACAAATGGTAATTGAGTTATCAAAACAAGGAAATTCCTTTCTAAAGAAGGACTTGTTTAATTTAATAACATTTGCTGTCCCAACTGACACAATTTGTCACAGATAATACATCATGACATTCTCGAAAAAAAAAAAAAAAAAAAAAATTGCTTCAGATAAGTTTGTTTAGAGAGAATGAATGATAAGACTGTTGATTTCTGGTCCTCACAAAAAAAAAACAACTTTAAATATTTCAAAGATGTCGGGGAAAGAGTCAGCTCTAAGTTTAAAGATAAGATGGCAACATAAAGGCACGGAACGGCAACTCTTTTCGAAACTATTGGTTGTCGCTAAACATAGACCCGAGTTTGATATGGAAGAAGCCATTGGAAACTCGGAGTTCAGCTCTATACCCATGTCCAATTTCAATCAAGATTCCACTATGATAATGTTAGCTGACAAATCTAAAAATTTTGAAATTGCATTGTAGCTCTATTGTTGCCAGATGATATATTTGTAGAACAAGGTCCACTCAGTCTTATGCCTACAGGAATACATAGAGTTCTACTTATAAATGCTATGTGCGTTGTTAACATGGTCACTAAGACATCTACGATGGTAATTTCAAAACAGTTTGCAGAGGTGTTCGTAAACATTGTTGATAATATGGGTAAAGACTACGATGAAATACGAGTTCTCTTTGATCAGTACGTGAGAGATTCTTTAAAAGAATCAACTCGTAAAAAGGAGAAAGCTAAAAACACATCGATCTACTACCATGTAAATGATGACACAAAAGTAAAATCTATAAAAGACTTTTTGGCGCATACTGATACAAAATCAGAGCTCACTGAATTTCTGAGCAACAAAATATTACAACGTTACTCTTCAAGTACGAAACGTGTCCTTGTCGCACACCACACTGTCATGGAAGCCAACTGCCCGTTATCGGTAACAACAAGTATAGAAGTCATGAAAGAAGGAATTCATTCCTTAGAAGAAGCTGATCAGCTCATTATTTTGCATGCATGCGATTTAAAACATAAACGGATTGAATGCAAGTTAGATGTATTCTCCTTAGACACTGACGTTTTCGTTCTTTTGACTGGCTTCTATCTCTCCATTCCACCTTCAAGTCATATACTGCGAAAGAGAGGAGAACGAATTTCTATTCAAGAAAGCTATTCTAAACTCGGAGTGAGGCGTGCAGCAGCACTTATTGGGTGGTATGCATTCAAAGGAACGGACAACACAGGCGGGTTTGCTACAAAAGGAGCCAAAAGTGATTTTAAAGCATTTATGGAAGCTGATGAAGATATTTTATACGCATTTTCATTACTGGGCGAATCTAATCAAGTTCCAGACAGCTGCTTGGCTCATATGGAGAGATACATTTGCCTCTTATACAAGACCGCTGACATAAGAGCTTGTACAGTCAAGGAGCTTCAAAGGATCTTGTTCTCTAGGCTGCGAAAAGAGGGTCGTCAGCTACCACCAACACCAGGTTGCCTAACCCCCATATCTCGAGAGCGCATCATATGTGTATGGTGTGGAAATCTTCATGTGAGCCGCTTCCATCTTTACCACCTCCAACGGATTATGGATGGCAAACTGAAAATGGACGGCTGAAACCGATTTATAATCTGAATCCATCAGCACCCGAAGCCATATTAGAACTACAAAAATGTAGTTGTAAAACTGGATGCACCAAACAAACTTGCGGCTGCCGGCGTTATAAGTTCTCATGTACACCCATGTGTGGGTGTGGACACCTATGCGAGAATGCATATTTTGAGACAGTCTCGGGAATTGATGATTCAGACACTGATGAAGATTGAAGAGTAAGTATGTAGATATTTATTGTTCACAAACTCTTTAATTGACAAAATTATATTATTTCAAAACCTCATTACATTTTCTTTTTCGGAAAATTTACTTTTCAAGAAAGTATTGCAGATTTTATCGATATAATTGTAAAATTCTACAACCCATAACGACGACGATTATAACACTTACAAGATCTTGTCTATGTAAGGCATAAGTAATGCTATTTCTGAGAATAATCAAAATGATAAAATATCACGTTTCTTATTCTTTGTGTACGCTTAAAAAATTAGGTGCCATTTTGATAATTTTCATTGTTTCATTATCATATTTTCCCGAATGTTTGATTCAATTGCTAATTTTATTGTTATCAGGTGTCTTTTCATTTATGCATTGTTTCTGACTTAAAATCTGTTGTTTCAAAATATACATTTTGGTCACCAATATTGTACTTTAATTCCCCTTCGATTTACAGACCATCCATTAAATTCTCTAACATACATATTAAATCGTTAGACCATAATATTGGCGTTTGGTTGTTTATTGTAATGTAGAATAATATGTTTAACTTCAAAATTCATTCCATGCGCCATCCTGGAAATTTACCTTTTTAAAAATTTTTTCAAAATACATTAATGAATCACTTTGACGTCGTGTGGTTTTTTAATTTGACGTTTGGTTGCAGAGATTAATAATTATTATTTTATATTTTTGTTTGTTCCGCCCTCTTGGATTTACTTTTTACGTTTATCTAAAAACAATTCTTACAATAATGAGCTTAATACATATTTAAAAACGACTCAAAATAATATTAACGTTGGGTTATCCTTTTTAAAGTACGGTATGTGTTTAAATTTAAAATTTCTCCGTTCGGCGCCATCTTAAAATTTATTTTTTCAATTTTTTATTCAGAAGTAAAACCAATTTCCAGTATTCTTAACCTTCTGTGGTTTTTTTTATTTGACCTTTGGTTGCCGAGATATAATTATTTCTTTAAATTCATGTTTTAGCCGCCATCTTGGATTTTATTAATGGTCAGTGTGACACCAAGTGAGAAATACTTCTTTTAATGTATATACTCGATTTCAGAATAAAATCAAGTTGGCCATTCTGCGTGAATGTGCGGAACATCTGCCCTCTGACGATAAACTTCGCCCACGAGTGTTTATAGTATCTATATCTATTCACTTTTATTATTTATGTATGCTTATAAAACAATTTATCAATAACCGTATAGCCGTTTTATTTTATTTTGAGGCCCTTCATAGTTGGCTGCATAGAGCTAATACAAATATGTTGACCTATAATCTAAGCGTATTCTTAAACTTATCAGAAATGATCAATCATACAGTCCAAACTACGAGGCCTACGCAGAATTCCTGGGTAATACTGATGCTGACCGACATAGAATTTTTACTTGAAATGACGATGAAGACAACGACATTCATACGCAGGATTAAATGATGCTGACCACTACACGGACATGGAATGTTTTAGATGAAAATGATGATGCCAATGACGACAACGAGGGGCTCAGACAATGACATTGAGGGACATCAGGTCAACGACAACGGGGGTCACATGACAACTGGGAACAATGTGGCAGTAGACTTCAGCGCGAAGGCTAGCAACTACACCAGGACCAGGCACCATTTGATGAGGGTTCACAACACTGGGGCAAATAACACCTCATTCATCATGAGCGTTTTAGCGATTTGACCCTACAGAAAAAGTAAACGTGTTCGTTCAGACAACGCCAAAAATATTGTATCTGCCAGGATTTGGCCAAATATAAACACATTCCATGCCATTTCACATTCGCTTTCACTGGCCAGTCAAAGATGAATGTTGTTTGTCTTGTAAGATAGTTTCAAATCTAGTCGTAACGTTCAAAGGGTAGGCCTCTGAAACCCCCCGGGCCCGAGCACCAGGATACTGGGGAACTTCATGCGCAGCCTTACCTTTGTGAAGTGCTGCGCTAAAAGTGTAAAATCGGTGTAATCTGTTTTCTTCAACCTGGTGGTCATTGAATTGGAATGTTCACACACCGTGTGCCCACCGTTGCCAAAGTGATTCCTGAGTTACATCCCAAAATTCCAAATGTCCATGGCGAACGTATATTCTCTCACCATAGACACTGGGCGAATTGGTTAAAACGCGAGAATATCTTGATCGGAGGCCGTTAACTATAAACATTAACCTTGATACAGAAATGGACAGTGATGAAGAAAAATGGGAGCGATATGACGATTTTATTTTACAGACAAAGACAAGGTAGCAAATGTCGACATTGAAGGTCCTGATTCGACAACCGAGACTTGCGTTAATATCGTAAGGTGTGCTATCCACAGCTTGCAACTTGCGTAGCGGGATGCTTTGAAAAGAAAAGTGGTTGCCCTGCAGACATGGCGAAGCGCGCAAACGTCGTGAAAAAGGCTGCGTACGCCACTAAAAAAGTTTGTTATTGTAAATTGGTTTGAAAATGCCACCGGGGGAGGGGGGGGGGGGGGGGAGAGATGTCGTATAAACACGCTGGGGCAGCCTATATGATATGCTTTCGCGCTGCTGCTTCTGCGACCAGTTTTTGCACAGACATGGCCGATGTGCATCCTGATTTGGACTTGGCGGTGAATGTGGAGCAAGAGTAAAGAAATTGTAGCTGGTTTGAACCGGGTAAAGTAGCTACCATTGCTTACGAGCACCCCAGCTGACGATAGGTGATGCATACCGAGTATGGCAAGGTGTTATTTCAGCATCAATGCGTGCCAATTTGCCTTTGGCACAAAATTTGGCGACTCACCTTAGGCCAGGAAGGAACCGCCATCTCAATACAATCAGCTGCCAGCACTGGCCCTCATACTTGGACCCGCACTTCAGGTGTTCTCAAGAAGGATCAGGTTGAACGAGGCCTCACAATCTTAGACATATCGTGTCGCCTCCAATCATTTGAAGAGTCCACAGTGGAGGTGGCAGTTCAGGAGGTCGAGGTGGACCGATATTAAGGTGGAGACTTTGTGACTTAGAGGTCCATTGGCTTTCTGTGCGGGAGAGAAGTCTGCAAGAGAAACGCGACCCAACCACAGCAGAAACCAATGATTTGATAATGTCAGATACGTTTTGTATTCGGAATGCAAGCGTTTGCCCCAAGACGCAAACGTCCTTAAGAGTTTCTGGAAGGGACAAAAACAATGATTGCCCGACCTCTATGAGTGGCAGTTGTTGTTTTTGGAAAGTGCCTCCACGCAGGTCAGTGTTGAGAGGCTTTTCTCGTGCGTAAAAATTCATACTAAACATGCAACGAAGCAAACTCTCAGCAAGAATCTGGAGGATATCATTTTGTTTGTTCTAATCACAAGCTGTAACCTGTAACCATAGAAAGATGTGCATACATTTTATAGCTTCATTATTAGGAAAGCCAAAGTATGCATTATGCAATCCATATTAATGATGAGGAAGCGATCGTTTGTGGGATGAAGTCAATTGACTCAAGTACGACTGTGTTTGTGAAGATCCAAAATAAAAGAATCCGTAGAATTAAACCACCTGCAGTGATATCTTTATTAAAGGAACTGCTGCTGGAACGATCGAGAAAGCCAAATAAGATATGTTTAATGCACAACTTTGATGTATTGACTATACCGTAGCAACAACTCGGCTTAAATCATTTTAGGCCCGTAAATTTTGTTTTCAGTACAATTGCTATACTTGAAATTGTATTTTTGAGCCGACGACCCTTGACTCTCCAGCAGAGTAGGCCCCTTCCACCTGCTCGCTCCCAGATTTAAGTTATTACTACGAAAACTAGACATTCTAGAGAACTATCCTACACAATACAAACTGACGTGATATCGAGCATGGTGACGTCCTGATCGACTTTACCCCTTACCCATCAGGGACGGGAATTGACGCTATTGTCATAGACGTCCCGTAGGGCCGCCCCTTCGCCGCGTCGAACGGAACCGATCATGATGGAACCACTAGGGACCGAGGAGAAGAAAGCAGGACGACATCGACATCGAACAAAGACACGACAACGAGAACGACCAACGAACAAGACCCAGAATCTTACGAGGACAGCGATACAGAACCCCTCCTTGGAAGGATGACAACGATCAGAAGACGACTCCAATCTGGGTTCGACTAACCAAAACAATTGGAGCCACTCTTCTTTACCTGACTTCTCCAAGGGACTATATTCCGCTAGCAAACTCACCTTAGATCTATTGTTGCAGAACCCTTTCCACCATAAACCTAGGGAATATAAAATCAGCGCTGGCTCCAATCGCATAACTTCGAAGGCATAGATTTCCCAACCAGCGGGGGCACCCAACATGTATCCCTACACCAAACGCTCTCCTCATATGGACCTTGTAGTGGCTGGACCTCTGCCAGGCGGGTAACTTATTAAGACACTGCGTAGCAGCCCCCTAGGATTGATTATAGTACCCAAAGCTAACAAAACCATGAGCATTAAAGGGTACTCCGAATAGACTCCGTTCATAAAGGGCCCCCAAGTTCTCCTACATTCAGCGGCACAAGCCCGCCAGCGCCATCCGACTACATTGGTGGCCATTAAAAATAGTCTACATCGTGGTTCCTATACGCCCTTACGCCTGAGTGACCGTACCAGCATTTCCGCGGCTATATTACGATCGACAGAATACTGCTGCACACGGCTTTTCCATGGACTACGACCCTGAGCCCCTACCTCATGCCGATGACCTCCGAACCGTTCTAGGAAGCCTAGAGGTTGAATTGGGAGTGTTTAACGGTCGGTTATCTGGTTGCTATCAACTCGTTTCATTACGACCTGGAAGTTCTACGGTTAGCAACACGGCTTCTCAGACATGGGATTCACCATAACGATAAAATCCGTCCCTCACCTTGTGTCGCTGCTTACGAAATCTTGCCTACACGTAGACATTCCCAACGGCACCTTATCACCACCCTGGGTTCAATCACCGAAACTAAAAGAATGGACCAGACATATTCAAAGAAGGATCAGACAAGGACATCGAACGTATAGTAGGCTATTTACAGTGGCTAGCCTACACCCTCCGTTTGGCCATTGTACTTGGCCACGAGATCCGGCACAGGAACAACGAGTACCTATTGGAATTTCTTCAGAACGCGGATCCGCATCACCACTCCTCAGCGGAAGCCTCCTGCAAACATCCTCGTGTACTCGGACGCTACCCCCAAACTCGTGACGCAGTCAACCCTGACACTCACACTGCGTGGCCGCATTTTCAAGAGACGCTAGCGTGGCTAGTTGGCTCGTTGGTCTTGGTGGTTAGCGTATCTGCTTCCAATGCAGAAGTCCAGGGTTCGATTCCCGCGAAAGTCAAAGTTTTTTAACTTCTGAATTTGGACTTAAGTGCCATCAGTTCTTGTCTTAAGGAGGTTTGGTAAACGGTGACTATGGAGCCGTCCTAGCAACGAGCACTAATAAATTCAGAGTGTTTTCTGATCGCCTTGTTGATTCTGGCGTTGATTCGCGGTGTTCGCACTGTCCATACCACTGATTGCTTATTTCCTATTAAAATATCGATCTTTGGTTGGTTATCGCTCACAAGTCTTCGATTGCGTCGGGGCCTACAGGGCTGGCTTAGTCGCTTTGATTTACTGTCCCCCCACTGAACTCAGTTATATAACTGAGTGCGTAGACTCTAAAGACAATTTTTTTTATTTTTATTTTTACCGGCGAAGGGGTGGCGGGCTAATGGCCATCCACTGGGCTTTAACCGACTGACGCCCAGCCCACCTAAACTCAGAATGGACAACTCTTCTGCAGTATCCCTGATCATAAGGGATGTGGTAAACTCTCAACACTCGGAGGCTAGGAGACTCATGTTGACCATCTCCGCCCTGTTTTGTTCCCGGACCCTGTGGACGACAGAATGGGTACCTACTGCCCTCAACATTGCTGACAGGCCATCAAGAGCCTCCTGTCGAGGGATTCTCACGTCTCAAAAACCCAGACGATTCAAGACGAAGCCTACATCCTACCGGAGACGAGCAACGGAACCTTTGTATAAAATCCTGTACCATAATGTATGTACATGTAAACTTTATAATAAATGACAAGAGGCAATAATGCCCCGGTAATATCCTTCGCGGTCTTGCGACAGTGCCTCTTACCACGCCGGCCTCATTATAAGATACCAGGCTGGTGGGTGAGAAGGCACTGGCTCAAGCCTGAGATCCGTGAAGTGGTATTACCCAACAACACGGAGGGAGCATCTAGGGCGACGGTCGTTCGCCCGCCGCCGCCAAGCACCAAGCGACTGGGCTTAGGCGAACGACGAACTCGGCCCTTTAACAGCTACCGAGTTGTATTCTGTTTAAATAGTCTGTGTAGACATAGAGGTAGGAGGAACCTTCGATCATGCAATCCTTAAACATTTTTGCCCCTTCGCAAAACATCAAAATCCAGCCATCGTGCAGAGATTGATATACAATAAACCATAACCTGTTAATGATCGAGATCGCCGATTGGCAGAGATCCAGACTCTACTAAAACGAGCGTAGAGTAGAGTAGACTCTTTATGCACTTAAGGACTAAACTGGGTACAAGTATAACACCTCTTCGTGAAGCGGGAGTGAATGTTCCTAAGGCATAAACATGGTAAAAATTAATAATAAATAGAATGCATATTGCATGTGAATCAAGTATATGTATATTACCAGTATGGTATACTAGTATTGAGAATTGAAGTTGTTTTATGAGATAGATTAATTGAGTATTGAAATGAAAAAATGAATGAGTAATTGTTTGATAATGATACAATACGATGTTATTTAGGATGAATAATAATATAAACACTAGCATTTGATATGATTTAATGATTATGAATGGAATTTAGTAGTGTATTTAATATATACGTGTAGTAGTACAATCTATAAGGGGCATTTTTGTAGTGGACATGGTAAATTTAAAAATTTACTAATATACAATGATAATCAATAAATTTGTATTTGGCAAAACACCTAAAAACCAAAACTAATCTAGGTGCCTACCGTAGGCCTTACCCGATGTAAATGTATCTGCGCTACAACTACTGCTAGAAGATCACTGAATTCGAACCTCAAATCGCTTTTGAATCTAGCTGGCTCTTCCTCAATGCCCTAAAAAATTGACATGGATGACGATACTACTCCTTAGTACGGATGAGGACGATTACGATAAGACAACTTTTCAATCGCCCTCGACATAACTCGAAAAAGAAAACCCCAGCGCCAGAAATACCCAAGACACCGCCCAACTGGCAAGACAACGTAGGCAAAGCAACCTAGTGTAGAAAAGGTCCCACGCAATTATTGCCCTCTATGGGGTTCCCCTTACAAAGACACTTGACAAATTCTTCATGAAGCAACCACTGGACTATTTACCATTGCTTCATCTGTTGAATTCATTCAAAATTAAGCTGATTCAAGACCACTTACAATGAAATAATTCATTATCTCATACAGACCTAATGTACCACAACCCTTTCCAACTGATTATCAAAGATTAAAAAAAAAACTATCCTCCGTGACATATCTGCCTCTGTGACTGTGCATTATCTAAAAGTCTTCAAGCACAAGACGATTCAGCCATTAATATAAGGCACTCACCCATCAGTTCACAATGTCAAGAGTCGCCCAATGCCCCTATTTATAGATGGGGATTATAGAAAGGTGTGTCTGGCGATCGAGCTGTTTCAGTGCTCGGTCCAACAGGTAATATGGGTTACGGGAGACATCGGACAGGTTTTCGAATCATTCGCCCATATACATAGCCGAAAGAAATTAATGGAGAGTCGCCAGGCGAAGAAACAAGACGCTATTTTACACAGATATCGTTAACTAGAATTAAATAAAATACAATAAATAAATAAATTGTATTTTAGAGTCTCCCACTCAGTTATATAACTGTTTTCAGTGGGGGACTTTAAAATCAAGCGACCTAAGCCAACCCTGTAGCCCCCCGACGCAATCGCGAGTGAACGATAACCACCAAAGATCGTTATTTTTAATAGGAAATATAGCATCATTGTATGGACAGTGCGAACACCGCGAATCAAACGCCATAATCACAAGGCCGATTCAGCACAACTCTGATTTTATTATGTGCTCGTTGCTAGGACGGCTCCAAAGTCCCGTTTTTACAAACTCCTTAAGACAAGAACTGATGACTTAAGTCCAAATCGAAATTTAAAAAAAACTTCTGAATTTGGCGGGAATCGAACCCTGGACCTTCTGCATTGAAGCAGATACGCTAACCAACAAGACAACGAGGCCACACAACAAGACCAACGGCCACACACAAGACCAACAAGCCACACACACAGACCAACGAGCCACACAACATAGTGTCACCTCATAGATGGCCACCTCAATTTAAAATTGCAGCATCAGCAGGAATGGTGAGTGAACTTGTCTCTGCGGTTAAACAATACCCTTAAATAAATGATGACGTAAGGAGTTATTATTTTGTCACTTTTCGGGCAATGGGTCGTAAGCACTTCAGTTGGTACCAATGTTTTATGTGTAAATTGTGTATTGTAACTTTTTTGTAGCTATTTGAATTCATTAATATAATATAATCGATTCAAGTATTTTGATATGATTTGATATGATTATGATAATTAATCGTAGACATCGATGTTGACGCGCATGCGCTCGCAGCGACACTCTTAGTTGAATAACCGTTGCCCGATAGCCCGCGCCCGATTAGTACGACTTGAGCTGTTGTAGCGTGTAGTCTGATCTGATTTTTTGAATTCGCCTATGTTTTTCTATCGGGAGTCAAAAGGACCTTTAACCATTACTTGTGGCGCCGTCAACAACAGGATCATGGCATTTTTATGAATTCGAAGTAAGTACGATAAGAAATGAAAAACGAGTTGTATGTAACAGTGGTCGCGCCAACTGGCTTTCCCAGGTGTACTACCAATATGAAGGTACCCATTGATTAATTGCAGCCTATCTTTATTCACTTCTTAAAATTAAAGTACACATGGTATGCCCCTGCCCATAAACGTAGCAACTGAACTACACAGGGGACGGAAATAATGTAGATGATGGTGTTCTAATCAACATCCGACTGGACAGAGAGTTAATTCCGTGCCAGCTTGTGCGACGGCTGCTGAACCAACTATATTCAGAAGACCTGCACTGTCAATCATTTAACTTGCTTTCGGAATATTTTTGTTGAGAACGCGAGCGTTGTTGTCGATCAAAAACCATTCGGATTGATTTCACAGTAACGTTATAAATAAACATCTATGCTTTCCATACACATATTCCTTATAAATTCATTGATTTGTCATTAAAAATTAGTGAAATCGGCCCTAAATTTACTCCATTTTGGTAACTTCGGGATATTAATTCACCAAGTGTACAGATTTTTTTACCTAAATTTGCATACCGGATTATCAAAGTTTATATCAATGTGAACGCCGCAATTCAATTTGGTATCCCAATAAATTTGCTATTGTTCAAATAATCTTTTCTTTAAAAATACTTGCAAATCTGAAGTACAACGAATGGCAATCTATAGTAGAGTATTCACATGCTGCTTTTGTACATGTGTCCTGCTAGTTTGTTGCCAAAGATCCTGGGAAATCAGCAAAAACAAGACTTTTGGTGGCAGGAAAGCTTTGGAGTATAATCTGATCTGGAAACCTAACCACAGAAATACATACTGCTTTAGATTCGAAGGAAAAACACTTGCCGTATTTTTAGATTTGCCAAAGACTTTGATAGTCCTCACATGAAATTTTGATAAACAGTTAAACAATATGGGATTCGTGGTGTGGCGACAATCTTATTCAGAGTTACTTCTAATAGTGAACAAATGGTGACCTTAATGGATATCGTATAAGCCTAGGAAAATTGAATACGGAGTACCCCCAGGGCACTGTAGTAGGACATCTATGCTAGGCAATTGGTTGTAGCAACATCCTCACGCTCAATTTGAACAAAACAGAATTTATCAACCTTTTCAGCTAATTTTTTCCAAAAAAAAACAAAGCCGCCAAACAACATCCAGCTTCACTACAACCCACTGTGTTCATCAAAGCATACCCAAGCCTGTGATTACGATGTAATAAAAAAGGTAGTAAAATTATTCAATCATTTAGCGTAATAATAATAATTTGACCAACATCTCAAGTGGATTACGACAGGTTAAGAATTGTGGGGGGTTTTTTTTCAAATTTTTTATACGTTAAGAAACGTACTTTTCAAAGTTCTCCTGCGAAATGTCTACTTTGTCTGTACTACAATCGTCACTTTTTTTATGGATCCTTAGTACGGGAGGCGCGTATGAGACTCCTTTACTCATTCCACCATTCCCAGTCGGGCAACTTTTACGACAATTGCTATGAATCAATATAATATAGTGAACATCTTTTCTCTCAAATAATATGTAATACAAGACACATAATTATTAAAATTGTTAAAAGTTCACGTCGTCATATGGACATAGGAGGGGGAATCATTAAATTGGATGTAACGTTTTTGCAATCGTGGGGGCCCTAGTTTTGGAAATGGGATGCATACCTTTTCTTTGGGCGATTTTTTTTTTTAAGAAATCGATGGTGTATTATTATGATGCGCGTGTGTATTTATCCTCTTAATATTTCAGATGGCGTCATAGATGTGACGGTCTCATGGAGGTAAAATGGCTCCCTATCTGGAGAAGAATAATGCTTTGTTGCAGGAATGCAGGAATGGCGTCATGGATAGTGACGGTCCTCATGGAGGTAAATGATGCTCCTATCTGGAGAAGAATATGCTTTTTTTTGTCAGGATGCAGGAAGCACTTCTGCTGGAAAGTTATGTTATGTCTCGACCCTCACCAGCCACACTATGCCACCCAAAAGAAGCAGAAACCATTCCCCCGAAAGATTCCTGAAAGTTTATGCCGCCATAGAGTCTGCATTCTAAGGCAAAGGCATGCTAGCTCATGGCATTCCAACATCTACTTCTCAGGATAAGAAACATTTAAGATCAGCATTGGCTGGAAGCTGGGGATGATCCAGTTTTCAAGTAAGATGAGGAACAACTTCTTATTATTACATCGATCAATGGCGAGCCGGTGCTTCCCTAATTAAACTAGAGGAATCTCTGCAATTTCGGTTCAGGAGATTTGTAATCCGATAAACAGAAGACTGCATTTACCGAGGAAGCCTCGGTAAATCTGGAAGAAAGGGTTTACTTAACGTACCCCACAGATTCGGAAAAAGGTTGCCGAAAGCTTAAGTAAAGGGGAGGGCTGCTGTCTCGAAAGAGAGTCGGAGAGGTGGTTCTTGGGCCTGGACTACCTCTCTGAATTGGTCAGTCGGCTATCCTAGAGGCACCGAGAGAATGTTTATACGGATGAGTCTGGTGGTGGCTGTTCCCACCAACTTGGCCGCTTCCTCAGCTGGCAATAGTACTCTCTTAGCTACTGCCCTTGCTAGAGATTAGGATATTGCTTAACGTCTATATTTTATGCAACTTGGCTAATCGAGACGAAGGGAGGGACGTAAGTGGGAGACGCGGGGAGGACAAGTGGTTGACAGCCTGTGCTGGTCAGACCAGCCACATGCGTATGGGGGGCAAGGGGTTCCCCCACGGTCGTTATCGTACTCCGTCGGTGTCATCATACCGTCCCGTGTTGTCATTGTCCGTCGCCGTCGCGGAAGGTAGTCAATGGGAAGGTGGAAAGTCCCTGACAGAAACGACCCTGGCTCGCCATTAGTTTTCAGGAGGAAAACTCCTAATCACGGGCCAAACCACCGAGAAGGTTTGCGAGTTGGAATTAGATGGCCTCCCCTTTGGTAAGGAAAAGGGAAAAGAACAATTATCGTATTGTTACGTTTTTCTGCGGCGGGAACGAATAGCGCCGACCATGATCGTGTACAAAAAAAAATAAAAAGCAAAAAAAAAAAAAAAAAAAAAAAAAAAAAAAAAAAAAAAAACAAAATAACAAAAAAAAAAAAAAACCAAAAAAAAACACAAAAACAAAAAAAAAAAAGAATCAAAAGAAAAAAAAAAACAAAAGGAAAAACATAGGAAAAAAAACAAGAAAAAAAAAGAAAAAAAAAAATAAAACAAAAAAAAAAAAAAAAAAAAAACAAAAACAAGACAAAAAGGGATATACACAAAAGTAGTAGTATATACCATATGATTTTTGCCTAGGCCCCTAGACGGATTGTGTACGTTGTCTGCGGCGGGAACAATAGCGGCCGATCAGTGTACAAAGTATACCAAAGTAGTAGTATACCAAATGATTTTGCCTAGAAGCCCCTACCTTATTTTTTATAACTTGTTCACTCGACACACGTCGATTTACCAAGTTATGATAGGATACGAACTGTCATCATTATTACGAACGCGTTTTTTTTTTAAAATAAAACTTACATATTTTTGATTTGACAATTCACTTATCAATGACCTAATTGGACCTGTCGGAAAAAAGACTTTTTTTTTGTCGGGGAGGTAGTCAACGAAGGGGAAAGTCCCCGACGACGACCCTGGGCTCGCCATTATTTCAGGGAGAAAACGTTCCCTAATCACGGGCCAAACCACGAAGATGTTGCGGAGTTGAATTTGATGGCCCTCCCTTGCTTTTAGGAAAAAGGAAAAGAACAAATTATCGTATGTGTACGTTTTCCTGCGGCGGGAACAATAGCCCGACCATGATCGTGTACAAAGGTCTACACCAAAGTAGTAGTATCTACCATATATTTTGCTATAGCCCCTACCTTTATTGTTTTATAACTTGTTTACCTCGACACAGTCGGAATTTTTTACCTTAGGTTTGATAGGCTCGAACTGTCCACATTATTACTACGTGTTTTTTAAAATACTTACTATTTTTGATTTAAGGTTATGATAGGCTACGACCTGTCACATTATATACGACCGTGTTTTTTAAATAAATACTTAACCTTTTTTGATTTGACAATCACTTACCATACCTGAATTGGCCTGTCTAAGAGACATTTTTTTAATCAAGACTAAAAAACCACCGGTCTTCATAGTTAAAATGGCTGGCGAGCAATCCTTTTGCCACCAGCAGCACACCATAAATAGCCTTAAAACCACACCATCACAACAGGCTTAGATCAACCCAGTAGGTCTTCCGTTGTTGCTCATGTGGACCTGGTCAAGATGCAGTGGTAATGGCCAAGATCTAACTCCACGTGAGACATTCGGCCTTAGCCTGAGGTTGCTCAGTTGTGCTTACCTACACCACCCTCATCCTGTCTCAAAAAAGGTGAATGAAGTAAACATAGATTTAAGCATTTAGACTAACTTTAAAGGCAACTTTCTTCTCTGGTTCCATTGCAGTTAATGGTATGACTTTAGTCTAATTTGCACATTAACCTCAGTGCGACGATGAATCTTTCACGGGGTTTGCAACAACCCTTTCAACTGTGGATGGAATGGAGGGGGGAAGGGGGAATCTCAAGATGACCTTTTGAGCGTTCGTTCCAGACTGAGAAAGAATTCATTCCCAGGAGACCCAAAGACGAGCATCTCCATAGAAACTGTAAGTTCAATACACATTTAAACTATTTGATACCGTACACTGTGTGTGAAACTATTGAAGAGGACCCTTAGTTAGTTAGTTAGATAGTTATTGGGGTTTTAGGGCACCAACATTAAAGTTTATCAGTGCCATCAAATTTATGGTTGGTATATATAGGAATTTCAATTTGAATTGAGGCCCTTAAGGTTAAAGAAATGAATAAGCATAACGTCAAGTTGACCAAGAAACCGGAAGTTAGTCGTCGTCTCTCTCTCGAGACTGGGGGGGGGGGGGGAAAAGTTTGAAGTAGCATAGAACACGTAATTTCGTCATGTGAGCCTAAAGTCGGCTTTGTTTAAGGTGAACTTGTCCATCAGAGCAAGTGTATGATCAGTTTAGCAGCTTCGATGGAACTCGAGAACAGCCGTGGATGTCATGATTATCACATTAAAGAAAGTTCGACCTGCAGCACAGCCTTGGACTGGGCTAGGCCTACACCCAATCAGCCTAGCCTTGGAACTGACGCTACGGAAGTAGCTACACTACACATTGTGGACTGAGTAGGCCTGGTTGCCCGTACGCACAAGGAGGAACGTAAGGGGAGACTGCCGGGGGACAAAGGGGTGGACAGGCCTGTACTGGTCGAACCAGCCACCGCGTCTATCAGACTGATTTTCTTAAAACATATGCTCTCAGGTGGGATTGCCCCATTTGATTATAGAAACAGGGTGAAGTGTACTGTTCAAGCCTGTACGTAATTCCGGGGAGCGGATGCCCGCCGGCTCGAGGCCTTCAGTGAACGTCAATAACCGATTTTGAAATGGAGGGTCAAACTGCTTTATAGGCTGGGTTTGTAGGAGATCCTTTAAATGAGGCGATGTAATTAAGCATTAAGTACTTTCCTTCTGGAGGATAGAGATTGTTCTGCAGATTCGCAAAGAAGACTGGGATAGGGCTCGTACGGAATGCTCCTGTAGATAGTCCTTAAACCGGTGTGGTGACTGTATCCAACGTCTTGATATAAAAGGTCTAGTCCGATCATAAATAAACTAGCAAATCCAGCTTAGAGCGGATACTGGAGCGATAAAGATGTCCATGGTTGTAACGATCAGCTCCCCATTAGTAATTGCTGAGCACTCGTAGGACGTTCCATGCTTTTAAACACTTGGGGTTCTAGCTGTTGGATGATTGGCCTCCCGATAACTTTTTAATCAAATAACATCCCCAAAAATCGTGTAATTTCGGCAAATGTAAGCATGGCTTCCCATGTGCGGTCGGGATTGAGAAATAATCCACAGCGAAGGCTTAATCGCACCTGTGGTTTTTGTGATTGAGAATTTACTATCCAGTTTCGTTGACGCTCTCTCATCTAAGTGTATTCATATTCATATTTATTCATATCCATGATGATATTCAGTCATAAATACATGCTTGTGCTAATGTCATACCGTTCTACCCCAGAACAAACAAATGAAAAAAATAACACTATGAATTTCGAGTTTTATAAGTATTCATACAGTTGAGACCCAATGTTCGCCTATGGGAGTACAATAGAAATAATTTGCTTGTTGGCGTTGTTGTGACATCCTCAACAGAGTAAAAAACCCGATTGAATCTTGTAACCACAATGTTCTAGTATTGAAATAATGTTTGTATCATTCAATTTGACAGCAACTAATGTAAGTATTAAGTAAGTCAGTAAGTTTTTATCTATTACAGCATAATTACCATTCCACGGCACTTGAATACAAATATCATAAAAAGAGGCCTAATCAGGTGAAGATAACCAGCTCAGTTTTAGGTTTTTTTTTGTAAGTTGGCAAATTGTAACTATAGTTACCATCTACAAAACTTAACTAATGTAGTGCCTGGCTCACATCTTCTAGAACAACCATTTAATTATATTGTAAAATGTCCTATTTATTGTCTCTCATAGGGGACGCTGGGAATCTGATTGATTGATTGATTTGGATATTGCTTAACGTCTCTATTTATGCAACTGGCTAATCAGAGGACGAAGGGAAGGGACGTAAGGGGTGACGCGGGGGACAGGGTTGACAGCCTGTGCTGGTCAGAACCAGCCACAAGCATATGGCAATATTTTTACTCACTCATGAGTCACCTATGTTTTTACTTTCTGTAAAAAAAAATTTGTTAGCGTTGGGGAGGGCCGGGGTTCCCCACGTCGTGGTCGTCTCCGTCTGCGTCATGATCGTCCGTGTTGTCATTGTGCGTCGCCGGCGGGGAGGTAGTCAAAGGGAAGTGGAAAAATCCCGACGACACCCGAGCTCGCTTCGCTATTAGTTTCAAGTGTGTTAACACTTCTTCCCACAAACCGACAGTGTTGGCTCGGGCGCTTAGCGCTCGACTTTGATTTCGGGAGTCCCGGTTACGAATCCCGGCGAGACCGGCAATCCTGACTGAAGGTTTTTTCCGAGTTTTCCTCAGTCGTTAAGGCGAATGCAAGGGATTTCAGTCGTCTTAAACAGCCTCGGAATCCCTTCCAATTTCCTTCCGCACATACCTAGGTTCACCTGAAGAGGGCTTATTGCACCTATAACAGGTTTTCCCAGATAAAAATTAAAATTCCCACTACTTTCTATCACGACTCAAGAGCCGATGGCCGGTTTGCAATCGCCAGCATCCTCCATTTGTCAGCTAAACAGGTGCCCAAGCTTAACTCTACCCAGGCTTCATGCAGCAACTCCGAGAAGCCAAACCACGCCTTTCACATCGGGTCGATTGATTGATTGGATATTGCTTTAACGTCTTCATATTTATGCAACTCGGTCGAGCCAGCCTATGGGCACCATCGCTAAACTGGGTCTAATCGAGTATTGGTCTGCAGCTGCAAGGGCAACATTGGCAAACGCACCGCTCCGAAGGACTTCTGTTGAGCTACGAGAAAGTATAACCCCACGTTGGCCATCCTTCTAGGACATGACGGTGCGAAGATGCAATTGGAGAATAAATCCAACGATTGATGAGGCGAATAGTGATTTCAAATTCTAAATCTTATGTCCAATCATTGACAGCTGCATAAACGCAAGCAAGTAGAAAAAATTGCTTAGACCTAGGGTAGATGTCGTCTGCTTCACCGAGCACTGGCGAACAGCCTCAAGAAAGTATGTATATAACTATTGATTATTATTATTATTATTATTATTATTATTATTATTATTATTATTATTATTATTATTATTGTTGTGTTTATTCCATACATTCATTACATATTATATAATAAACATACGGATGGATGCTAATAGCAGACCGAAGATCCATTTGAGACATTATACACCCATCCTAAGAATTATATACAACAATAATAAAATACATATCAAACAAGATGAAACAGACATACATATCAAACTCTTAAAAAACATTCTCTTGACTGCTCCCTCGAACCTACGAGAGGAAGTTCCTTTACTTCAGAAGGTAGTGCATTCCAGAGCGCTGCCTCCCTGTAGTAAATGGATTTCTGGAATTAGTGGGTTACCCAAATGTATGATTTAGGGTTCCCGCTCGATTTTCGTGATGGAGCAACGCCGCATATTCCAATTAGTAAAATACAATTTTAGATTGATAATTTTTTTAGGTGTCACTTTTCTACCCCTTGCAGAGGGTGAGGGTGGAGGGGGTTGTGACTACTTTAATTAAAATTTGATTTTTTCTTGGATATGATTGAAACTTTATTATTTTACTAAAAACACATTGCCGAGTTTGAAAAAAAATACAAAAAGTAAAATTTGTGCCGCCATCTTGGAAAAATAATCACTTTTTTGACATGTTATCAAATAGTGAGAAATTCATAATGCTGATGAAAATATTTAATCAAATAACATGAAATGGTAAGTTTCCTTAAAGTAAAACATTAAAAATTTTACAAATCGGTTGATAAATGCTCGTTCCACAGACATTTTATTGAAGGCACCTGTTGCTTAGCCAATTAGGTTATTGTTAAAAGTCACCTGCCACATACCGATTTCGGATTGGAGAGTTTGCAAATTAATTCCTATAGACCAAACATTTGTTGATATTCTAAAATAAGCCTGCAGTATTATCCAAACTGTATTTTTTACAAGTAAAACTAAGTTTTCTAGTTTTACCGGAATTTTGTTTTTTCCAAATTTGGTGTTTTCTAAAAAAAAAATTCGAAAGCTATGTAGGTAGCATTTTTTAAATAAAACTTTGAACTGCATTTTTAATGTAGGGTTTTCTACCGCGTTTTTAGTTGCGTTGACGGATGAGCCAATTTCGTTTATTAGTTGATCCATATTCAAGACTGTTGGATGCACTCGAGCAAACGAGACTTTGACGCAGAATGCAGAGGTTTAGACAGGATCACTTGCATTGAAGCTCTATCGTTTGTCCTATCGGGTTGTGGTTTGCATTTAAATGTTAAGTAAGAATGTGTGTATGGCGCGATCGGAGCACATTGCTTACTTTTTTTTAGTAACTAACCGTAATTATCTCACTAAATAGGTAATTTGTAGTTATGTCCCAAGCTTGCAAAGGGATTTTTTTTTAATGTTGAAATGTGCTCTGATCGCGCCATGCGATCATCCTTTATAAACAACATCCCAAAAATTCAAATTGATTGCGTGAAAATTGGAGGTCGTAAAGTGATCCAGACTGTATGTAAAATTAGCTGAATTTGCCGATCAAGCGAATTTCTAAATAGTACTTCTACTTCTAAAGGCAGTAATACTCAACACGTGTAGAATAGTTCGTAAATTTCTAAACTAAGAATGATACTTCGAGATTCCGAGACAACTTCCATCCTGACATGGTTTTCGTGGTTTCCCATAGTCCGAAGAGCAAATGCTAGGATGGCGACGAGAATTTGGCCACGACCGTACACAGCAGAAAGAAAACATCATCTACAAACAATATTATAAATGACTTATTTTAGTTAGAGTTAAGACAATGTAATAATGTAGGTATGTAATATAGATACACATGGAAGTACTTGACGAAAGTCCGTTCAGCATGTTAGCTCCGGTTTTGACCGAGTTTGTATGAAATACATCCAATAAAAAAATAATAATAAATAAAATTAATATATAGCAGAAGGTATGTTATATGTTATAGGTATGCATATACAAATTTGCAGAAAAATTATAGTATACAAAACAGGCATTTTCGTACCTTATATCATCGTCCATCTCAGAAGTGTGATCAGTTAAAATAAAGTTATGCTCACTCATTTTATTGGAAAAATCAACACTGACGAAAATAAAATATAAATGCCGCCCGCGATCGCAAGTCTTGAATGGAAGTCGCATTAATTTGTATACACTAAACTCATAGAGCGTTGATTAAAAATACGACTGTTCACGGCAGAAGTCCGGTTAAATCAGTCATAACGATTTGTAGTTATTATATTTCGATTGTGCTGCACCTGCAAAACAATAAATAAGATGCATTTATGCGCAACACCAATAGCGCAATTTGATATCAATTACCTCAAATAATACCGATAGTGAAAACTAATAGCTCCTATCCCAGTTATTGGATGAGCGTAGCGAGCGAAACGAAGATTCCATTTCACTACACTGGAGAAAAAAATCCATGTTTTTTTTTCTTTTGAGATTTTTGGCTGTTTGTTAACACGATTCCGGCTAAACCGATACTCCAATTGCAATACAATTTTCTGGAGACCTTCGAAATCTCTGAACTTAGAACTGCCACGTTTTTGAGCGCAATCAAAAAATTATTCCTCATGAAAATCGCAATTTTACGATTTTTTTTTTATTATTATTTCTTCGACTTCTAACACCTACATGCTTTATCCGATTTTAATTCGCAGGAAAGACAATTGTTTAAACAAATATTTTTTCTCTCAGTCTATAGAAAAACAGTTGAAAATTAATGTCACAAAAACACAACACCCTACGTTGAATGATGTGCCTTGGCGAATTGAAGTTTGAAATTATTTTGAGATGGCTATATTGGCCGTGTACTGGATCAAAAAAATTTGAAAAAAATATTTTTGATTTTCTAAAATAGCCAGGTTTCAAAGCCATTAACTATGTATTGACTTGGTAGCATATTTTGGAAAATAGAAAAACGCGGTCGAATAGCCTTAAATGCACTACACCCTGGTAGTGCCAGTGACAAATTCGTTTGGAAACATTCTAACTTGAGGCAGTACTTTGTAGAAGAATATAGGCAAAACAGAAATTAAAAAATTATCTCTCGGGAGACAGTGGATAAATCCTCGAACCCTGGAACCTGACACCTGATCTGGCAGCAGCTGACGGTTCTCCGGAACAACGACCTTCACAGTATCATCCGATCGGGTATCGAGCGTTGCAACGGACTGCTAAAGCAACGATACAGATGTCCTCCATTACCACCCAGAAACAGCATCACAGATAATCAACGCATGTTGTGTGTTACACAACATGTGTATTGATAATTTAGTTCCGGAACCAGAGTCTGAAGGGATGAAGGGATTCTAGCAGCTAGGGTGCAGGAATTCAGTTCTAATTGCAGGAGAACGACAGAGAGCGGGATTCATACGAAGCCATATTGTCAAGTTTACTTGGTGGAACTAGATTTAAAAGATGCGTGATCGTTAGAGATGAATACGTGAAAATAGCATTTTTATTGTAGATGGTACAAAGCAATATTTTTCACTTAAAGTTAGGGTTCACCAGTAGCATTTTTATTAAATTTAAGAGGGGACGCTGATCTTGGCTCAATTCAAATGCGCGCACCCAGGTGTTGATGATTTCTGCTAAACGATTGGTAATATCATTACAAAAATGTTGCATGGATATTAATTAACTATTTCTATATTGATATCCGCAATTGGTTGCAAAAAATGAAGCATAAAATCAAATCAAAAAAATCAAAAGCATATTTGATCATTTCGTTGTCAACGTTCGTTGTGAACGACGATTAAGATGATCTGGATATTTTACCAATAATGGATGTCTACGGCCCGCCCGTTCCTGTACACAATGATGTCTCGGTATGTATCTTTTATCAACATGGATGTTCTTTGTAGATGTTTCTTCTTGACAGCTTCTTATGGTTTTACCGCATCTTGCAGTCGGAACACAGTGAAGCCACAGATAGTCGTTAAAAAAAGGAGAAAGTTATACAGGCTCTCTAAATGTCCAATATGTGGCATTATTACAAGATCACTCACTGATCATTTAGTGGCAGATCACAAAATGAAGCAGAAAGTCGCCGTCTCGAAAACTACGAGGTACAAGAAAAGCAGGTCTATTTGCGTAGCGCAGCCTATTACACGACCTAACCGGCGGGAGGAGTCAGAGGTGAGTAACCGTATATATTTGGTTAAAATTATTAATTACAGTTCACTGTGCTTGTGGACCTACCTTGAACACATTGAATTTTATCTCTTTCTCTTTTCTAGTCGGATGAAGCAGTATGTTGAATAGGGTGTTGAAAGTCAGTTGCTGGAAATGACTGCAAAGTCCACTGCCTTGAAGACAGCAACACAGATAAAAATTGCGGAGATATCGGTATTAATTTCAAAATTAAATGCTAAGAATGAACAGATAATTTCAAGTGATTCTAGTACACATAAGTTGTCGGGACAAGTTTTCAAAGACCTTCAAAGTAGAACTATTGATTTGGTAGGCGCCAAAGAAGACCTGACGACAACGAATGTATAACTTGAATATCTGTCAAGCTCATTAGAAATGCAAACTAGCATCGTAGCTAAGTTGTGCATGACAGCCAGGGTAAACGGAATTAAACTTAACAAATTCAGCTAGGATAAATGAATTTATAACAACATATCTTCGTGATGCACGTGAGACATTCAAACCTGCAGTGACGGCTTCACAAGTGAGGGATTTAAAAGACAAATAACCACATTAAAAATGGAAGTGCTTCATTGGAAACAAAATCACTGTGCGTCCAAAGCTGAATTTCGAGCACGCAATAATGTTCGATTGGAGCAGACCCACGTTCGTCGGTAGTTGCTCATTATTTGTATTCTGTTACGTTTTTTCTTAACAAACAACACATACCGGGTGAGAAATAATATACAAATAGGTTAAGGATGTTGTATCACTAAAATCACACTACAAATGCAGATTTATTACGGTAAATGAAATGTCTGGTGTTTGTGTGAAGTGTAGTCAATAGCCAGAAAGTGAAAAATTATATATTAAAAAAAATGGAACAAATTTATAATGAGAGAATAGAACGAAACTAAAAAGGAGAAAGAGTTCAAAATGAGGAAAATATTGATTTGTTTAACATATATATTATTATTATTATTATTATTATTATTATTATTATTATTATTATTATTATTATTATTATTATTATTATTATTATTATTATTATTATATTATTATTATTATTATTATTATTATTATTATTATTATTATTATTATTATTATTATTATTATATTATTATTATTATTATTATTATTATTATTATTATTAGTGGTTCTTTATTGTTCAAACAATCTCAGGTACATTTGCGTCCTGGTATACACAAGGCGGGTAGGCCAAGCCCAACAAAAGTTTACATTATAACAGCGAAAACATAAGTTAGTACAATATACTGTAGACAAATTAATCTAATTAACAAATAATAATAAAGATGAGTGTGATAACAAAATCAATAAAAAGTTTCTACATAAAACACGCAATTGTATGGCAAAATCTTTTAAGAGAGATGAGAGAGGAAGAGAGAAGAAGAGAGAGAGAGAAGAGTCAGAGAAAGACGGAGAGAGAGAGAGATTTAGAGAGAGAGAGAGAGAGAGAGAGAGAGAGAGAGAGAGAGAGAGAGAGAGAGAAGAGAGGAGAGAGAGAGAGAGAGAGAGAGAGAGAGAGAGAGAGAGAGAGAGACAGAGAGAGAGGAGAGAGAGAGAGAGAGAGAGAAGAGAGAGAATGTTGCTCCAATATTCCTCCAAGGCTTCTTTAGTAGGAGGAGGAATATTGTCGTTGTCAACCATAACTTTGTTTCCTAGTTTCCGATAAAACAGTTTCTCATTACTCTTAAACAATTTGTTTTCTTCGTGTCTCCTGCTACACTGCACATATCTTTTTAAGCGTGCCGCTAGAGCTTTCAATCTTTGTTTCATAGTGTCCAAATAGTCTTCACATTTTAATCTGAAATCTTCTTCACATGGATATGTTCCGGCTTTCTCAAAAACACTGGTTAACTTGTTCCTCAGGGACACCGATGTGTTATTTACTAGATATGCTGTTAGATGTCCAATATCCCCTCTTAGTACGTTGATTCTATGTTCTAACCTTCTTTTCCATTTTTCCTCCCTTTTTGGTTTAGTCCTATTGTTTTCTGAATTTCTTGGTTGGATAAGGTGAAAGTTGAACTTCTCTGCTACAGTGACTGCTCCACAAAATACAGCCAGATGAATTTTCATGAAATCGGTTGGATCTAAATTACTTAAATATTCTTCCAATATGTTATTCAGACAGTTAATGTAAATGCATATATTTTTATTTGTAATAATCTTTGGTAAGTTCGGTCTCTCTTTGAAAGGAATGTGTTCAAACTTGCTAATGTTGTTCATAAATGCTATTCTTATATGTTCTGCGTCGGTTCCATCATTATTTATGTTCTCACCGTCTCTTCCTATGGCCTGAACCTCATGCAACTGTGCAGGGGTCGTGCTAACGTCGTCAGATTCGAGATTATCTCGTCTGTATATTTCATACCCGACTTCTCGTCTTATTTGGTCGATTACATCTTGCCTGAGATATTGCTTTTTAAAAATTATATGAAGTCTATCTACAACATTTTGTTCTGTTATTTCTAGCTCTGGAAATTGTGTAGTATGCTCCCTGTATAACCGCTGTCTCCATCCAGGTAAAGGCTCGTCTTTACATTCGTTCACCCTAAAGAAGGAGCGCATAACATTTTCGTTCATTTCATGTGACCATTTTGTTCTTTTTTGCGTCTCCGTTCGTTTGTTTCTGGTAGAGACTACTGGAGCGCCGGTATTCTGAGTGGCCGTGGCCGTAGAATGCAAGGCTTCTTCAGATCGTCTCTCCATTCCGATTAGTTGACTAAGCTCTTTGTCATAATTCAGTATACCTTGATTTAACTATTGTCTCTGCTTTTGTTTTCATATGATGTTTTTTGACCAATTTTACAAAATACATTTTGTAAAACTGTTTATATCTTTTCACATGGTACATGAAAAACAGAACCTAATACTTCAGTTTATACATGACATTAATATTAAAACTGGATACTTACATTTGTAGAAAACAACGCTTATTTCACTCGAAAATCTGCAATGTATACAGAGCACATTTTTTCACTTGAAGGCAGGCTAGATGGTTGCTATGGTATATGCTATGCCATCATTATTATTATTATTATTATTATTATTATTATTATTATTATTATTATTATTATTATTATTATTATTATTATTATTATTTATTATTATTATTATTATTATTATTATTTTACTTTGTCAGCGTAGCAGCTAAAGTTCTAGAGGAAAGTGATCGGCAGGTGAACTTTAAGGAGAGGCTACCTAACGTTATGCCCTTGAGTTGGATGAAAATACCTTGCGCTGTGATGAAATTACAGAGTATGAGCTAGTTGATATTATACGGAGTATGAAAGGTAAAAAAAGTGCAGGATTAGATAGACTTAAATTTGTATGATCAAGAGAAACATTGATATATTTGTACCTATTTTTAAACATCTTTTTAATCTTTCCATCTCAAAAGGTTGTGTTCCACCAATGTTGAAGGTGGCAGTAATAACACCGATTTTTAAATCAGGGGTGAAATCTGAAGTTAATAACTATCGTCAATTTCAATCCTTCCAACTATATCTAAAATTTTGGAAAGATGCGTAAAAAATAGGGTTATAAATTTTTTGTCATCTGTACAATTTTTCTCACCTGATCAGTTTGGTTTTTTACGGAGCAAAAACTGTGACATGGCGATTGATAATCATATACGCTGGATTACATCTTCATTAGAAAGAGGACGAAAAACGTTGGCTGTATATTTGGATTTAGCCAAAGCTTTTGACATGGTAAACCATGAATTAATTCTAGATAAACTTTATGCTTGTGGCATCAGAGGTGTAATGGGAAAGTGGTTTAAATCATATTTGTCAAATAGAGTACAAATGGTTGTGATTAAAGGTGTGCATAGCTCTAGAAGGATCATAACCCATGGAGTGCCACAGGGGTCTGGTCCTGGGGCCAGTTATGTTTCTCATCTTTATTAATCAGCTATCAAGTTTAAGACTGCATTCAAAATTAACTATTTTCGCTGATGACTCGGCACTTGCTCTATCTGCTGTATCGTACGGTTTACTCGAAGCGCTGATAAATGAAGACATGCGAGTGTTGTCAAATTTCTTTGGTTTGAATAAGCTAGTGCTAAAACATATCAAAAACTAAATACATTTTATTTCGGTTCAAGGAGGATCTCGCTATACCAAACATTATAATTAAATACCATCTTCCTGGCTGTGTATCTGAAGTATGTACTTGTAGTGAAATTGAGAGGTGCGAATTTATTAAGTACCTTGGTGTTTTTATAGACTCTGCTCTTAGCTGGTATGCTCATATCAGTTATTTGCAACCCAAACTTAGGCATGTAATTTGCTTATTTTATAACCTTCAAAATATTATGCCGTGGATGTGTTGCGTCAGCTATATTTCGCCTTGTTTCAGAGCATTCTTCAGTATGGTATTGTTCACTGGGGAGGAACATCTCCCAGTAAGTTGCACCAATTAGTTTCACTGCAAAATTTTGCGTTACGAACAATCTGTCGTATGAGAAAAATGGATTCTACTGGCCCAATGTATTCTATATTAAACATTTTACCATTGAACAAATTGTATGTTTTAAATCTGGTAACGTATGTGTTTAGTAGTCCGGCCCTATATACACCAGTTGCCAGCTCTTTTAATACAAGAAGATCGAAGATATATCTACTGACTGTTCCAGATTATTATTATTGATTATTATTTAACCAGCTAGCACATAAAGGGCCAGCCACTTTCAATGAAATTTCACAATTACTGCCAGATTTTGTCCCAAGTATGAGCCAGCTTAGTTTTAAACGCAGCGTAAAAGGTTTTTTTAATGTCTTAAGTGTAAATTGTTTGTAATATCCCCAAGATTGGGTTAATGAGTCTGATTTTTATATAATAAATGTTCATTTACTTATTGTGTACCTTTGTATTTTTGAAAAGATTTTTATATTTTTTAATTTTTAAATCTGTAAGTTGTAAAGATTGGATTGTACCAAAATATTTATGTTTTTTAATATTCAATTATATAATATGGCGGCACTGATAGTGAGATTGTGTATTTATTTGTGAGCTAGCCACCGCGCGAGCATTTAGCTCATGGTGGTTTATGCCAATTTGTGTAAAATATTGTGTGCTAAGAATAAATAAATAAAAAAAAAAAAAAAAAAAATTATTATTATTATTATTATTATTATTATTATTATTATTATTTATTTATACCCAACCAAGTGATCCCATTCTCCGTCAAGTTCTTCACTGCCTTCCAATACAACCCGAAGTATGCAGAGATTTATGAGGAAGACACTCCTTGCGAGTCTTACTACGAGAAACATGAATTTTTTACCAGAACTGCGCCAAAATTTTCTCGGACCACATCCAGGCTCTCCTACTGCAAAAACCCAACCAAGTGATCCCATTCTCCGTCAAGTTCTAAAATAACAACCATTCGACGGAGTGCAAGATCCCCGGGGAAGATACAGTTTCAGGACAAGAAACCCTGACCATCTTAGTTCGATGACTACATCAAACTATGTTCAGAACCTCAAGCTGATCTTCTAATCATAATTATAGTAATTATGATTGTTTTTATTGTTTTTAATCGTGTATTTGTCTTTGAAAAAAATATTTTAAATAAAATTGAATTATTATTATTATTATTATTATTATTATTATTATTATTATTATTATTATTATTATTATTATTATTATTATTATTATTATTATTATTATTATTATTATTATTATTATTATTATTATTATTATTATTATTAATATTATTGTCATCCTCAAGAGTATGATTTTTGAATCCGACATATTTTCTTAAATGAATAATGTGCGCGTGTTGTAAAGTTTTGCACACACAGGAGATAAAAATTTATAACTGTAGAGTACAAATGTTAAAGGAAATGGCAAATTATATAAATTAAATAAT